>JAJIZL010032005.1:0-61453 GCA_023969395.1 Amblyomma maculatum
CCAGCCTCCTTGCGCACTACAGGCGAATTTTTGTTTTGCAATTACTTAATTAGCCAATTATGTTAATTTTTCTAATTTACTAAATATCGGCTTTAGACCAAACATGTGAATTGCAAACTTGTAGAGCACCTTCAGAAACCATCCTTCCATTAATTGCGATAAAGAAAGTCTCACGTGTATCTTTTTTTCTAGGCTCAAAAGAAAGCCCGCGAAATACAAATAATACCACGTGACTAGTGCATTTGTGCGTCGCGATTGTGGTTCTCCCAGGCGGGGTTTGAGCGAACGAAATTAGCGGCGGCCGTGTCTCCTTTGCCCCGCTAAAGCGGCAGGCCAATATTCCTGCGACGGCTTCTTCGCCTGCGTCCGACAGCCGGCTCACGTGATGGTGCAAGTAGCACCCAAAGCGGCGAGCCGACACCACCGGGATTATAACAAACCCTCGTTCTCTCCCATCAGCGAACTTTACGGCAAACGCATCAGCGATAAGGTATCAGCCACTGAATCTGCGCATACAGGCTTGGGTAAAGGGGCGAGATGACATGTGACTCGACTAAAATTAGCGCTGCACCTTCATTTGCCGGTTCTTTATCGTCATCCGCCTGTCGTGATGTAGGCTGCTGCGGTGCACAGGCCTGGCCAAGATCGCGGTGACAACGGGCGAGCTCGAGCTCGCTCCAACCATCGCCAACATTTCTGCCTGCCGCTGCAACGGGACCATTGGGTCACGGCCGCCGCTGATTTCGTTCGCTCAAACCACGACTGAGAGCACCACGATCGCTGCGCTCAAATGCGCTAGTCACGTGGTATTATGTGTATTTCACGGGCTTTCTTTTGAGCCCGGAAAAAAGATACGCGTGAGACTTTCTTTATCGCAATTAATGGAATAGGGGTTTCTGAAGGTGCTCTACAACTTTCCAATTCACATTTTTGGTCTAAGGTGAATATTTATTAAATTAGAAAAATAACGTAATTAGCCAATTAGTTAATTGCGAAACAAAAAATGCCTGTAGTGCGCAAGCAGGCTGGTAGTTGTATGCAACTGGTTTCACTGACCTACCTCAAATATATTATTTTGTAACCCTTGGTTCAAGTTAGCTGGGACACCCGGTATATATGAAGGAAAGAAGCCAACAGTCGGCGAGGCCAAGGCAAGCATTGGGGATTGTACTTTGACTTTTTTTTAAATTTTTACTTCGATAGTCACATAAATTAGTAATGTAATCTATTCAGGGGAAAGATCACTAAACGTAAAGTAGAAGAAAAAACAACGTGCTGATGATGGGAACCGAACCGACGACCTCCGAATATCGCGTCCGGTGCTCTTCCAACTGAGCTACATCGGCCGCTGTCCCCCCTGCTACTTTCTTGGGTATTAATGTCGTCTGTATACGAACCTTGAGAGTGTTCACCAGCGCCACCCTTAACCAAAGCGGCGGACGTGGAACGTCCTGCGTTACCGCCAGCGTCACGTAGAACGTGATCAAGAGCTAGGGCGAAAGCTCTGCTAGAACCATCTTACGCTACCTATGGCTTCAAGACTGCCAGAAATATATATATATATATATATATTGAAAGGGGGTGTTTACTGTCTTTTAACAGGGATAGTTGCCCTCTCCAAGTTTCTCAGAGAACCACACAAGAGCACAGCCAGTCTAGGCCTCCACAAGCGAGCGAGCTCAAGTAGCGAAGCGGCACTTCGTCGTTCTTCTCCTCGTCTTTGTGATATCCTCGCCTAGTTCATCCTCGCTTTCATAATATCTTCGCAGAGTTCACTACAATTTCCCCCGGAGCGAAGAGAAGCTATCCTGGCGACTTATGGTGAGGGCAAGAGGAGCGGATCGTAGTACGTTGGAGGCGGCTCACGTGCACAGTTTCGCGGCCGCGATGACGCATGTCCGAAGAGGGAGTGAGTGGCTCCACGATGTAATTCACAGGGGAGGTTTGGCGGACAATGCGGTAGGGGCCGTTGTACTCGGTTCGAAATTTTGATGACAATCCCGGTGGGGTGCCAGGAACCCAGAGCCAAACAAGGGATCCTGTAGGGAAAACGTGTGGCATCTGATCTTTGTCGTGGCGATACTTTTGGCGGCCTTGCGATTCCGATGTTAAACTGCGGGCTAACTGGCGGCATTCTTCCGCATGTTTGGCAACCTCTGAAAAGAGAGTCCACTCGGAGGAGTCAGGACGATATGGTAAAACAGTGTCCATCGTGGACGATGCCTCATGCCCATAAAGCAGAAAGAAAGGTATTGTATGCGTACGTCACGAAAGGAAGAACAGCGTACCAGTTGGTCTGATCAGGGGCAACGTACATTGTGAGCATATCTCCAAGAGTACGATTGAAGCGCTCAGTCAGCCCGTTAGTTTGAGGGTGGTAGGCTGTTGTGGTCCGATGTATGATGCGACATTCGGCCAGTAGAGCTTCGACGACGTTGGAAAGGAAGACGCGTCTTCGGTCACTCAGCAGCTCTCGCGGCGCGCCGTTTTGAAGAACAAAATGATGTAGCACAAACAAGGCAACTTCACGGGCAGTAGCGGCGGGTAATGCGGCGGTCTCGGCATACCGGGTGAGGTGGTCGATGCCGACGATAATCCACCGGTTCCCAGAGACCGTGCAGGGAAGTGGCCCGTAAAGGTCAACGCCAACGCGGTCAAAAGGGCGGGCCGGGCATGGAAGTGGTTGTAGGGGGCCAGAAGCACGAGGTGTGGGTGACTTGCGGCGCTGACAGGCGATGCAGGAGCGAACGTATTTGCGAATATACCCGTACATGCCGCGCCAATAGTAGCGTTGAGAAATTCTCTGAAACGTCTTGACTACACCAGGATGGGCACACTGAGGGTCGACATGGAAAGAGGCGCAAATTTCTTGTTGTAAATGGCGGGGAATGACGAGAAGCCACCGTCGACCATCAGGCGTATAATTGCGGCGGTAGCGAAGACCGTCTCTTAGGGCAAAGTGTTGTGCTTGACGGCGTAAAGTCCGAGAAGGCGCAGCGTTTGGAGAAGTGGACACGATGTCGATAAGAGATGCGAGCCACTGGTCTTTTCGCTGCTCCGCAGGCATATCAGTGATTGTTAGAGACGAGAGGGTGGGATCAGCCGCCGAGGAGCAAGCAGGTTCGATGAATAGGGGAGAACGAGACAGAGCGTCGGCGTCCATGTGTTTACGGCCAGAGCGATATATAACGCGGATGTCAAATTCCTGAAGGCGGAGAGCCCATCGTGCGAGGCGGCCGGACGGGTCTTTAAGAGAGACAGCCAACATAACGCGTGGTGGTCCGTGACGACGTCAAACTGGCGACCGTACAGGTAGGGTCGGAATTTCATTAGTGCCCACACAATGGCCAAACACTCCTTTTCCGTAATTGAGTAGTTGTATTCAGCTTTGGAGAGGACGCGACTCGCGTACGCGACGACGTATTCTTGAAAGCCATTTTTCCGTTGAGCAAAAACCGCTCTGAGGCCAACGCCACTAGCATCAGTATTGACCTCGATAGGTGCTGTGGGGTCTTAGTGGAGAAGGATTGGTGGCGAAGTCAAAAGACGGCGCAATGCGGTGAACGCTTCGTCGCACTCGACCGACCACGCAGTTAAGTCAGTTTCCCCCGAGTAGCTTCGTAAGGGGTGCAATTATAGAAGCGAAATTCCGCAAGAAGCGCCGAAAATAGGAGCATAGACCAACGAAGCTTCGAAGTTGCTTGAGCGAGACCGGCTTAGGAAACTCCGCTACTGCGAGCAGCTTGGCCGGATCAGGGCGAACACCTTCCTTAGAGACGATGTGCCCGAAAATGCCCAACTCCCGGGCACCGAAGTGACACTTCTTGAGATTTAGTTGTAGGCCGGCGTCAGTAAGACAAACCAAAACTTGCCGCAAGCGCTCTAGGTGCGTGGCGAAGTCGGTGGAAAAGACAACAATGTCGTCCAGGTAGCAGAGGCAGATGTGCCACTTGAACTTCCGTAAGATGTTATCCATCATCCTCTCGAATGTGACGGGCGCGTTGCACAAACCGAAGGGCATTACATTAAATTTATAGAGGCCATCCGCGGTCCCAAATGGGGTCTTCTCTCTGTCACAGGCGGCCATTGGTACTTGCCAGTAACCGGAACGTAAATCAAGAGATGAAAAGTACTCGGCACATTGGAGGCAATCAAGAGCATCGTCTATACGCGGCAGGGGGTAATTGTCCTTGTGGGTAAATTTGTTCAGGCGCCGGTAATCAACACAAAAGCGAACTGAGCCATCTTTTTTCTTTACTAGAACCACTGGCGAAGACAAGGGGCTTTGAGACGGGCGGATTACACCACGTTGTAGCATGTCCTCAACTTGCTCACTGATGACGCGACGGCCTGGCGCTGACACACGATAAGGTCGCTGTCGAAAATGCGAGTTAGAGCCGGTCTGAATGTGATGCGCGACTGTGGAAGTGCGGCCGAGAGGTGGGTGGGCGGCGTCGAAAGCAGAGCGAAACGTCTGTAAAAGGGCCACAAGCTGCGTCCGGTAGGTGGAAGCAATTGCGTCATCTATGGCGTTTCGGAAGAAGTCATCTGGCAACGAATCAGGCGTCGAATCGGACTGCAGAGCATCGATGTAGTTACTACGGTAGGTCTCGGAGGCGTGTAGGTTAGAGAGAAGGTTGGCTGGTTGAACAGAACCTGCAGATTCCCCACGTAGCAGAGTAATCGGGTGCGGAGACGGATTGTAGATGAGTAGCATCGTGAAGCCACCGTAAACATCGAGAACAGCAGACGGCAGCGGCAGGTGCTTGCGATGGATGAAGGATGCAGACGGCGTAAATAAAACACTAACGGCTGACACGGCAGGACACGATAAAGGCACAAGGGCACAAGCTCCTGGTGCTACGTCTACATCTTCAACGATGGTAAGCTTTTGAGGACACACTGAACTGTTGTCGTCAGGCAGTGCGTCGCACAGTGCAGAAAATTCCACTTCAGCTCGGACGCAATCTATCACGGCGGTATTTTTAGAGAAGAAGTTCCATCCGAGGATCACGTCGTGGGAGCAAGACGACAAAACTACGAACTCAATTCTGTACAAAACACCTTCAATATATATATGTGTGTGTGTTTAGCATTAGAGCTCTGATTACAGCGAGTCCATATTTTTCATGGTACCTTCCCTTATCTTTGTAATATCCTTTCATTCACTTCACCTCACTTGTGGTATAGTAGCTTGGGGAAATAACACTGCCATTTATCGTTTCCAAATAATTTATAGATCAGGCCATCCCCATTTACACCCTCAGCTGTTTTTCTACAAACGCGCGATCGTTGCAATAAGAACACAATTTTCTCAGTCCACCAAATGTTTCCGTACCAGCTTAGAATCACATTCGTTAAGCTATTAAATGACAACCTCAGAATACAGTTTGTTATTCTGATACTGCTTTCGAACTACACCTCTACCAGATTATCAGCAAATAAATATTTTCAACTCCTGAAATGTCTTACTAATTATAGAAAATTTAAATCACCTTTTAAAGCCATTTCATTTTAAAACGCATTGCCTTTAACACTGAACACATAAATGTCCTTGCCTTTAGAATAGCTTGTAGATGTATTGGATGGAATTGTAATTTTTTAATACTTTTTATGTCTACTACTTTTGCTATCGCGACATTAGCTTTTGCCTTTGTTTGTAGTACTCACTTGACATGCTTAGAATTTTGTAGCCTTCGCTAGCTATGTTATTTCTTTGGTTTTAACGATCTATCGATGGTCCTGGTCAATCTTCTGACCATGATACGTGTATTTTTATGTTTTTTTCTAAAATTTTCGAACTAATAAACTTTCATTTTCACTAAAGGAAGAGGGGCTGTTTATTCAGGCAAGGTCACAATTGCTATCAATGCCCTCCTTGCTGTGCAAAAAAAATTAAGACCGCATGGTACAGTGTTCTAAAATTTCACATGCCATCGGGGATGGATCTCGTGTGCCTGCTGGCTCGTCACCTGTGTAACATAGTCACGTGGCAATGACAATTACAAAGACAGCAAACTGAGAGGTTTGTATTGTACTCAACTAAACTCCTTTTTGGGCTGGCTTGTGCCCTCAAAAGATTTAAGCAACACGGTGGCTGTAACAGCGGCAAGCGTGCTCGGTGGTCCTCGATGTATGCAAATCCCTACTGCTTGCATTAGTGGTCAATTTAAAGTCGGCGCAGTGGCATCTAGATAAACCAGCTAAGTATACTGGAAAAATCTGGAATACTATGAAAGCAGTTGTGTTTGCCTGCAATCATTCCAGACTAATCTTGGAGTAAGCCGTACTACAAAGAATAAAATATAAAGGCGCGTTACCGACACTGAACATAAGCAAACAAAGAACAGAAAATCGTTCCTTGCGCTGTAATAACAGTGATAAGGCTACATGTCGGCGGCTATTAAAAAAAAATAAACAATTTGTAACATTCGCGGCAATACATCTATATATGCTAATACGTAGTCCACCATACTTACCCCTTTCATCCGCCAGACCGGCCTTGCCTGTGATAACGCACTGGAACCGAATACGACACGCGGAACCAGACACATTGTGCGAGTTAGCCACAGCAGCCGAAACGAGCACGTCAGACGCCAATATGGACATATCACTCTGCCACTAATGCCGACTACCTTTCGCTGAATAATGCACTAAACCGCTAAGCTTAGCCTAAATAATTTAAGTGATTAAACTAATCACTACTCAGGTCTCGGAAGTAAAAATTGCTAGAAAAAGAAACAGAACAGTACATAAGTACATACAGCATAGACAACAGAGTTAATGACCCATGTACAAAAATGAAGTGGCAGTAGGCTATATGTACTTACCGTTCTGTCTCTGTTACGAAAGAATAACCTGTGATCTTGTCGGGACTCCCCGCCTTCAATGTATTTAGTTTCCCAGCACGTATGTACAGCCTCTGTCAAACTTTCGTAGTCACCCCAGAGTGCCACCATTGGTTCAGTGCCTGCAAGTAACTGCACGACATTGAACGCGTTATTTTGGAATATAAAACCACAATCTCTATGACGCTGACGAACTCCGAAGCATGAACTGCTAGCACTATTTAGGTGCTTTGTCTTAATCGAGTAACTGCCTCATTTACATACGAAACCAGCAAAGTATTTCGTATTTGTGCATAATGCGACCTGCTCCACACATTTATTCCGTTTACGCTCAATCATGCCCGCCCCAGGCGAGTTCTTTGGGTGCTTGAAAAAAAATAATATTGTCGTGTTACTCCTGGCAGGAAGGTGAAAAAATGGCACTATAATCTGCACTTTCGAATTGCTAACAACGACTGATTTCACTTTTAATGTAAATCATGTCTATCTTAGCTGTAACGGGAACGTAGGCTCTGATCTACGACTTGGCCATCTGTATTGCATTTTGTATTGCATAGTGACCGATCTGTATTGCATTTTAACTGCCTCAGCTAGAGACAATTTATATGCTCAGGTTATGTACCTTGCTGCAGTTTTGGCAGATTAAACGTTTAACCACTGGGCTGAGGACATAATAAACTGAATTCTAATTTTCGACCCAGCTCTACGTTTCCTATTGACGGGATGATTGTTTCAAGAGCCTTGCGATTTATACTTTAAGGAAAAATGTTTCATTCAACGCAAACATAATGACAACGCGGTTGTGTACGGGTTATCCTTTCCTAGCACCACGTGGAGAAGCAGAAAAATGCATCATGACGGCAGGCAATTGTACGCATGTTCTATGAATTCCGTGCCGTAGCGACTGCACTACGCCCATTCCACAAATGGCATTCCACATTTCTATTAAGCTCATTGCGTGCCTAATGCGACCTGGTTCAGCTGAAAAGTCTTGGATTTGCAAGGAAAACTTTCGATGCAAATGTAACGGGCCCTGTCTGGTCACCGCTCCATTTTATTCTTTATTCCCTGGTCTTGGCATATTGCATTTCACGAGATCAAAATCACCAAAAATGACACAAATGCTATTTACATACGCTATTTACATATGACTAACATTCACGCATACACAGCAAAGCCTCTAGCCTCGAGAGCCACTCGGGAGGTTCTGCTCCAGCTTTTTGGATTGCTAAAACCTGCCCACGCTTTTCCAAAAATAAATTGTGGCAGGCCGTGCACCTTTATCGCAATGGTAACCAGCCATTCTTGAGCGCCATATACTGTAGAGGCCCATAAGCATAATTAAATCAAATGGTAATCCCACCCTCACTCTCTACGCATAAGTACTGAATGCCATGAGGTTCTAGCGGATAATCTTTCATTAGCGGTTTTTGAAATACATCCGAAAATATACCTTTTCCCAACAGTTAAAAAAAACGTGGTCTATTATTTCTGTCGTCCTGCATTTTAGACAGTGTGATCCCCAGGGTATAAATAATCCTGTTGCCTCCAAAAATGGTTTTACCTGAACGTTGTAGTGTGCAACTTAAAAAAATAGGGTTTTGCTCCTGGAGTCACCTGCATTATTTTTACCCTTTTTTAAAACTTCTACACCTGGGCCTCCATTGTACAAGGCCCTGTACAAATGCACAGGAAACATAATGTCATACAATACACGGTACAATTTCTTTCGTTTTACTCTTGACAAATAATCCCTTGAACACTGCGCCAAAAGGAACTGAACACTTTCTACGACTTCTCTATAAAAGCATTTAATCCCTGCGGAAAAAGTTTTCATTTGAAACAATGTATTCCGGTAACAGCCGCCTAGTCTGACTTGGCATACGGTGCGTAAGAAAGGGGCAGTTGTGTCTCTAAAAAACATAAAACGACTATCCGCTGTCGCAAAAACAAGTGGCCCAATCCTAGTTCACCAGCTTTTACTTGTCGGAACAAGGTAGTCCGGCTGCGGCGCTCCGATTCAGACGCACAGACAAATACGGCGAAATTCCTGTGCAGCTTCTGAATATTTAACTGTGAACAGTGCAGCACCTGCAAAACATACCAGAGCTTGCTGATAAAAAACAAGTTGCAAACTGTGGCAAACTGGAAAAAATAGATAGGTTGGTCCCTCTCCACTCTTCAGCTTTATTCTTTATCTCTTTAGCCTGCCCTCTCCATAAGCGGTAAGCCATAAGGGGAACTCCGAAGTACCTCTCTGGTGTCGTCGTCAAAGGCACACTGGCAAACCGTTCTGGCGCAGATGGCCACCTTCCATGCCAAAGTCCGAGGCATTTCGACCAGTTAACTCCACTACCGGTGACGTGGCTGAATTCACGCACACACTTCACAGTTTGGCATATGCCCCCCCCCCCCCTCACCGTCATCATCATCATCAGCCTGACTATACCCACTGCAGGGCGAAGGCTTCGCCCATATTTCTCCACTTAACCCGGTTCTGTGCTCGCTGCATCTACTTGACCCTGCGAACTTCTTAATATCATCCGCCCACCTAACTTTCTGCCTCCCCCTGCTACGCTTTCCTTCCCTTGGAATCCAGTTTGTCACCCTAAGCGACCATCGGTTATCCTCTCTTCGCGCTACATGTCTTGCCCATGTCTATTTCTTCTTCTTAATTTCCACTAGAATATCGGTAACTTGAGTTATTTCTCTGACCTACTCTGCACGCTTCCTATCTCTTATTGTTACCCCTACCATTTTTCGTTATAAAGCCCTCTGGGTTGTCCTCAGCTTAAGTAGAACTCTCTTGGTTAGCCTCCACGTTTCAGCGCCATAGGAGAGTACAAGTAAGATGCAACTGTTATATACTTTCCTCTTGAGCGATACCGGTAAGCTGCTAGTCATAATTTGCGAGTGCGTGCTAAATGCGCTGCATATCCCAAGCTTATTCTTCTTGTTATTTCCTTTTCATGGTCCGGATCTGCGGTTACTACCTGTCCTAAGTAGACATATTCGCCTACTACTTTCAGTACTTCGCTACCTAATGTAAACTGCTGTTCCTTCCCGAGACTGTTGAACATTACCTTAGTCTTCTGCATATTTATTTTTAAGCCTACCTTTCTACTTTTCCTGTCTAGGTCATCAATCAGTATTTGCAGCTCATCCCTCGAGCGGCTTAGCAAGGCGATGTCATCAGCAAATCGCAGATTTTTGAGGTATTCTCCATCTACCCTTATCCCTAACTGCTCCTATTCCAATTCTCTGAATACTTCCTCTAAGTAAGCTGTGAATAGTACTGGGGAGATTGTGTCATATGCCCCGCATATCATCGTAAAACCAGCGATGTCGTCTGCATACGCTAACAGCTTTACTTCGCCTCCTTGTGCATTGAATCCTTGTATACTATTTTTCTTGAGTATTTTCAAACAAAGGGTCTCTATATAGATGCAAAATAAAAGAGGGCTTAGGGGACAGCCCTGGCGTACGAAACGCTGTACACTGATGGGGACCCCCAAAACATTTGTTAACAATCAATCTGGTCGTATAGCTCTGGTACGCCAAAGCCACGCCCTCACGGATAACAGAACCGACGTTCATATGGTCTAAAATGGCAAACAACAACTCGTTAGCGACACAGTAAAATGCCTCTGCTTATCAATCTGAAGAAAGGCCACCCGACCATTAATGCAATCACAGTATTCTAGTACACTGCGCGCTTTATGGATATTGGTGAAAATGGAGCGCCCTTTAATCCCACACGTCTGATGAGGCCCAACTATGTCTCTAATCTCTGTCTGCAGCCTTCGCCCTAGAACTTTCATAAAACTTTTGTTTTCCACGTTTGTGAACGCTATTGCCCGATATGCAGTAACGAGTCTTACTTAATTTTTTTCATTTGTTTTCGGAATGAACACAGTTTGAGACGACCCACAGGAGCGGCGACCTGACAGAGAAATAAAAAGTTCTTTCACCGTCAGGTTGCCGCTCCTAATTGGGCTCGGCAAACTGAGAGCGCGGGGCGGCGCACACCTATGCCACGCGCTCTCATATGCTTGAGAATATCGTACTCTTTGGCAGGTAGATTTAGTTTCTGCTTGTGAGCGACGTCAAAATCTCTTGCTTGCGCGGAGAGGTGAATGGCGCTATTAGAAATCTCAAAACAGATATATAGAGTAATACGGCTACCTGGATACTTTTCATCAGAAGAAGAGTCTAACTTTAATATTCCAAATAATTACATCAGTCAACCAGTTTGCCAGTTTACACATCTGAGTTATATTCTGATGCACATCACCCACTGACACTGCTACGTAATAATAAATCTTTTAAGTCGAAGAGCCTGCATTAAAGGTTTGTAACGGCTCAATGGGAACGTCGAGTACAGATGCTAGTTATACAGTGGAAAGTTTTACATTGCAACAGTAATGTTGTAATATTTGCCTATTGTTGAGTAGCCCTTCGGAGAGGAACCTCACTTTTCACTTATTAGCGGATTGAAGACTACTGTAATAGAATTTTTTTTTAGATTGGCTCAGTAAATACCGTGTGGACAACTACAGGAATATGGCCGTTGTTTGAATTTCAAGATTTAGCACCCGCGTGTTCATGGTTATAAAGGTGTTATCAATAATTAAAGACCCGAAGCCCTCGGGGTCACGGGGCACCTCGTGTACTGGATAGTAAGCTTTCTAAGCCATCAGTCATCACCCAAAGTCTTTTGAAAAATGTACAGTTACTTGAGCTTGCCGAGCAGCTTTTCACTTCAAAATAGCATGCGAAAATCCCTTTTTTTGTTAACGAGGGAATCTCTAGTTCCTCCGCATCACTGGTTTCATCATTAGCATCCCTATTATTTCAGCTACTGCAAATGTCTGCACAGATCTATTCGGCTATGTTGCCTATCCTGCCAACATCAGTAATGATATATGCCTTGAAAACGTAGCAGCTTACGCGTTTTTGCCGGGCTCTGTACAGTACGAGAAGGGGGAGCACGTTCCCCAATAATTAAGCATTTTCTAGCATTCATGGTAAAAACATACGTACGCTTATGGCTGCAGTAGCTTTGTCAAGTTCGTTTTCATTAATATTCGTGGTAGTCCCAGTAGAAAATGTGACTGGAAAGGAAAACATCTTCAATTTATAAGCTAATGGCTGAAAATTGCATCAGTATTTAACCAAAAACACGCGGGAATTTTTATGCCTAGATAATTGCAAATACTAATCGGCAAAGGAACTAAATAATGTTTTAGACTTTGATGTAACTGAACAAGCGAAGAACATAGAGCAGGGAATGCAAAAACAATGCATATAAAGTGCTCAGAATTCAAATGTGCATGACTTTGCGGAAGAAGTCTAAAAGAAGTCCGATATTTATTGCCGTACAAAAATATCGCCGCAAAAACACCGAAAGATAAAAGTCATTTAAAAACCATACTCAAAGATAATAAATATATTGGTCATCTTCGGCAAAACAATTACATCACTCATTCAATTTTTGCATGCAGTGAGGTTGATTGCCCCCCTATAGCGCACCGACACAGTTGTCGCCGGTACCTTCAAGCGAATAAGACATCCTTAGCCAACAAAATAAATTGGAAAATAGAAACCCTAAGCACGATGTGTTAAAAATTAACTTTGTCATCCTGGTTTTGGATGGGACACGTAAGACATCGCAAATGTTATATATAATGCAAAGTTGAGAGCGAAGTGAGTAGGTATAGTAAGCGCTGTCACTTTATTCCTCTGGTGTAAGAAGAGATATTTTTACGGGATATAAAAACACACTGTTTGGTTTACACGGAGGCAACTGCTTTTTTGGCGAAAACTTATCCCTTCTAAAAGGTGCATCTTTACCACGCAAATTGTTTCTAATAACGCCGCATAATAAATAACGTTGTATCGTAATGAATCTATGAGCTTCAGCGGCAGTTGCTCTCAAAGAAGCACTTTGTGCACGTCTTCAACGATGCCACGGGAACCTATACCTTTTTTTCATATTAACGGGTGTATTATTGTGTATTAGGAAGCTATTTTAGTGCATCGAAAAGACGAGTATTATTCGCTAAGAACAGTGAGCGCGGACTTCTGTGCTGAGTTGGTAGAGTCAGAATGGAAAGAATTTGACTCTTCTGAGTGGTTACAGAGTAGTCGATTGAGAGCTACCTTCCAGCATGCCTGATAGTGATTCTGGATTGCTGTCTGGTCGGCAAGGATGTGCTGGTGTATTTGCCCCAAAGCTCGCTTACTGCAGTGTGAAGGGGTCATCCATACAGTCTTCGGTCCTAGGTGCTCTGAGGGCGTCTGCTCCAGCGTCAAACGCTGCATGTTTGCGGAGGATGTGCGAACTTGGATGCCTCAAATGGACAGTGGTGCGTCTCCACTAAATAGGTCCTAAGTCTGACTAGCTCCACTATACGCCCTGCAGCCCATAACACCTCTTTTCTGCGAGTCTTCACATGCATACAGTCTCCTTTCCTGAATGCAGTTATACATCTTGTTGTTTACCTTGCGTGCCATTTGGGAACGACAGCTTTGATAAAATAATTGTTGCCTGTAGTTCGTTTCATGAAATATTCAGCCGACCTTTGCCTGTTGGCGAGTTATGTGCTGTCCAATACGCCAGTTAAGAGTGGTTTACTATTTCCCAAACTGACATAATATCGCGAACTCTTGTCCTCTAGCAGCTGCTTGCGAATTCTTCCGTAGGAGTTGCGCTCACGTTGCGGCAGCTCTATTAACTTGCGTTTGGTATAGCGTCTGAAATCTAACGAAGGAAATATTCTTGACTTAAAGGTTTTTTACGCTGGGATGAAAACCAGCCACTACAGCTTAGCCTTATTCAATGAAACCATGGAGGAATTTGAAGAAGACATTTGGGTGGAAGATATCTTCCCATCTGTGCCTGAGTATGTGAAAACTGCCAGAAAAACAATGACGCTCCTTTACAGTGACATAGAGGCCCTTCAGGTATCTGCACCGCTGCCGACAGCCGTTGGTTTATGAAAGCAGCAGTTGAACTCTGCAGCATCGGCATGGTCTACGAAGGCGCCTTGAATCAAGCATTTCACCGATACACCGCGTAGAGCCATTGATAGGAGACATTTTCAAGTGGGCTCAGAGCAATTTCAGCGATCACTGAGGAGTGGCTGTCACAATGTTGGACATAACATTGCAAGAAAGTATTGCAAATAGGGACTGATCTAGATGGCGGTCTCCCAGAGTAAAGAAAGAATTTAGGCAGTCACGCATTTCGAAAGTCGGACCGAGGCATCTGTACAATTTACCAGTAATATTGTCTTCGGACCGCCAACGAAAGAACTTTGGGAACGAGCGCAATATGTTGATCCTGTGCCTGGTAACATAATTACAGGTTCGATCAATCAGAGACTCCGAGCAAGACAAAAAAGGCAGCGAAAAGCATATATGCTCAGCCTCACTCGAAGAGATCAATAGGAAAAATTACGTACATAATATCCGAGGGGAAGATGCCACAACAGACGTTACAGCTGATACGCCACCCTCTGTAGACCCTATGAAGGAATGCGAGCTGCAAAGCGAATAGCTTGTTTCTGATAATATTACGCAAACTGAAAGATTGAGTCATGCAATGCTGCAAGCACTTGTGGAGGCTATAAGGTCGATGAAAAAGAGAACGATCCATCAAACAGCCTGGAAAAGTGGCGGCCCCTCTTTCACAAGCAGAGAAAAAAGAAAAGGCAGTGCAAGTAAAAAGAACAGGATTGAAATCCAGAATGTTGTGGTCTGTCAATGTGTGCGAATTGTGTCAGGGCGCTGATGTCAGTGCATTGCGTCTGGAACTTCGAGCTGCAGCTGTGAACGTCTATCATGGAGCTCATAAGTTATAAGCAGATGAACAAGATCAATGCCGATTATGCTGACAGTGAAGTGGAATGAAGTCTTAAGACCATTCTAGTGAGCAGGGCTCCAACAAGCATGTTAGGTCCAACTCCTGCGTCCTGTCTGTGTTGCGCCAGCTGTTTGATATTGAATATATTGCGCCATACATGACGGGCACCAACATGACTGAGAGCGAGCAGAAGCTTTACGAAGTGAGCCTCATGCCAGACGTACAGCATGAACTGCATGGAACCATCAGTGCTCCAGGCATTGACACCATCACCCTTCCAGAAAACGCGGAGCAGCTAAGAAAACCTTTTCTTTCAAAATAGCACGTTCCCTACAAACAGTGCAAGTTGTGTGACAGGTGATACACGACGGGGCAGTGCACTGGTATCCATTAAACAGAACCAGAGCCTCTGTGCATCATGTAGCATTAACGAGGACCCATGGCTGCGATGACGCTCAAGCAGATCAGCAACGATTCTGATATATCGAATAATTAGAAACACCAAAGGGACCACGACGCGAAACGGAAGCAGATGCTGGAAGAGCGCTATGATCGTCCGATGTACAGCTCTTCCGACAGCATCTTGAACCGCTTCCATCGCAGTCCAAGTCTTTATCATAAGGTGAGCCATAGACTGCGAGAAAAGTACCCGGTGCCACAACACCAAGGGGGCCATTACCCTAAACGGAAGCGCATGCTGGACGAACACTATGCGCTTCCGGTCTACACCTCCTACGACAGCATCTTGAACTCCATAAATTAGTTGCAGGTGTTTAAGACTGCGGGGAAGTACCCAGGTGACACTTTATACTCTGGACTCTTAATGAACCGAGAAATTGATGGCTCACTCAGCCCGACAAATCAGCACAGTCTGTTTCTGGCAGTATAGCCAAAAAATACTCGGAACTTGAACAGAGTGTGAACTGCCATGTATGATTCGAATCTGTGCAGCCACACGTCTCCTGGTTTTGCACTGTTGGTGTCCCCGTAGCGGAAGTTGGAAACCGGTCGTCGTATCTCATATCGTCATTGACGATACAAGCGAGATGCTAATACTGACTTCATCACGGTGGTCATCAGAGGTCATTGAGGTAACACCGTTCAGGCATTGAGCTACATCTCACCTCAGAACGCGAAAAGTGTTGCAGATTCGAGCAAGAATTGGCAAACAAAACTAGGAGAAGAAGGAAGAGGTATTGGGACGACCCAGCGCCATGTTAGCATACCGATAGCCGGGGACAGCCAGAAATTAAACACCTTATGAGGAGTACTGGTGCCTGCCCTCCTTCTTCTATAGGCTGCACATGAGAAATATGCAAAACGCATTGAGGACGTCATGGGAGCCATGAGAGGGAAACTGCTGTCCCTTATAAGAAAGACGTTGTTCAGTCTATCCGTAAGCAGACTCTGGTCCTAAAGTCACTCGAATGCATCGCAGTAGCAGTTAAGAGGATATGGAAAACGTTCATCCGCGCTAAATGAGTTGACGAACAAGCGAAATGACTTTTAGAGCACAGCTAATTGGCGCCAGTTCCTCTGTTTCGCGTCGTCATCGCCGTTGTCCCGCGTACCAGCTCCGCAGCCGAGGGAACGCTGAAGAACCTCAGTAAACCTTTGTTGAGGGGCTATAGGCAGCGCGTGGTTTGAGATAGTGGCGTGAAAGCCAGTTCCTTTCTTTGGCGATAATTGAGGGTCCATTCCAGCAGATATTGTGCGCTGCTGCTACGGTGTGCTCGGAAAGTGCGTTCCAGACACCTTGCTCTTGATATCATTCATACGACCTTTCAAATCTCTTTTAAAATTCCCGCTTTCACCTATCTATACATGGTCGCAATTGCCGCGGGAAAACTTGTACATGACATCTGGAGAGGCGAAGAAGCGGCTGCAGGAAGACTCTCCGAGACTAACCAAAAGACCTCAATAAAGTTTTTTCCCTCACTCACTCTCAGATTTTCTTTCACACTAATTACTGCTTGCCGCAACTAGCGGATGAGAACATGAGTAATGTGCATCCATAGGCCTTGTATTTACGCAGCACACATCTCAGCGCCTCGTTAATGTCAGGTAAATAAAGAATGGTGGCAGGAGGTCGAAAGTTGTTGCGGACCAAGTTTTCTGGCTGCAACAAGTGGCGCTCCAAGGTTATCCAAACTATGTTTAGGGTAGCCGCAACTGGTCCCTCGCAGCGTACTTGCACCAGTTTCGAGTCGTGATCTTGAGGTCAAGAGCAGATTTTCCGGGGACGTTGAAAGAGCAAACCCGCTACAGCGCGTTTGTGGCATCTACATCGCCCTCAAGAAAGACCCTACGCTTAAGGTAAAACAAGAGTTGCAAAAGATTCTTGCTGATATTTTCCGGTGCATGCCATCACAGCACAAGTCGCTTTTCTACAGGACCCTGCGCCACAATGGGTCCGATCAGCATCCGCTTTATACAGCCTTCCGAAAATCCGCAAAATGGACGTCCCTATGCGACCAAAGGTAGATTTCACCCGTTCCCTTCTATACCAGCTGACCAGCAACCTTCATGGCGTTTAGTGCCGGTTGTTGGAAAAGGTTTCACATCTCAACGAAACTCCTACCCAGTTCATAAAAAAGGTGCGTGGCATCACGTTATACCATGACGATATAACGGTGTTGCGGCTCCACGCACGCATGGTGTATGCGACTCCTGACCTAAAATATGAAAAAAAAAATGTTTTGTCTGTAACAGTACACTGCCCTGTTCCTTGCAAACACACTACTTCGGCTCCTTCCATGTGATCGAGCGCCGTTCGTCTACTTTTCTTGTCGAGTTGGACGGAGCGCGAGATGCAGTAGCAGTTGATCGGCTCAAGGCTACGTACGTCCAGGCCTCGGTTACCTCTGTTTCGGCCAAAATAGTGCGTTGTTGGGCGAATAGGTCAGACATATATTCAAGATATACTGCGCACACAAAAAACAAGGACGAGAAACGCGCACAACTGCGCTTGTTGTGTAACTTTCTCGTCCTTGTTTTTTGTGTGCGCATTACACCTTGCAAGATAGGTGTTTCGGCATCTACTTTCCAGACGCCATAAATAGTATTATTGAGAGGGTGGCAGGCATCGTAATTAGACTTAATAAGCGGTATAAACTGAAGGTTGCACATGCACATTCATGTAGTTATGATGACCAGGCAGTTGAAAGCTTCTACGAAGATGTAGAATCGGCGATGCGAAAAGTAAAAACGCAGTATACTGTACTAATGGGCGACTTCAATGCCAAGGCAGGGAAAAAGCAGGCAGGAGACAAAGCAGTAGGTGACTATGGCGTTGGTTCTAGGAATAGCAGGGGGGAGTTACTAGTTGAGTTTGCGAGCGCAATAACTTACCAATCATGAATACCTTCTTAAGCAAACGGAAGAACCGGAAATGTACATGGAAAAGTCCTAACGGGGAGACTAAAAATGAAATTGACTTCATAATGTGTTCAACCGCCGCCATTACGCAAGATGTAGAGGTAATCGGGAAAGTGCGATGCAGTGACCACAGTATGGTGAGGTCCCGAATCAGCCTAAATCTGAAGAAGGAACGCAACAGATTAATAAGAGCGAAACCCATCAACGAATTAGCGGTGAAAGGGAGGGCAGAAGAGTTTAGGATCTCGTTACAGAATAGGTATTCAGCTCTAACCGAGGATGGCGACATTACCCTAGAAACAAGGAACAATAATTTCAAAGATATTGCCACGCTACTGACGACGACGAAGGGTTGTGATGGCCTGGGAGAAGAAGAGCAGAAAGCTTTGGTGCCTGGGACTAGTAGGCTTCACCTTATCCCCTTGCCATATCACTGTAAATGAACACCCCTTTGCTATTTCATCGTAACAGCTTGGTGGAAGGTGCTCCGTTCGATCCCTAAGTACGGCGCAGCAAGACCAACTGGAGTTTCGACGTAGTCGCCGCCTTGCTGGACTGCCACCGCTTCGAACCATCATGGACCACAAAGATTATAACCGTGCCAGCCGCGACGCTGCAAGCCAGCTTGGTGACAGGCCTGCCTCCTCCAGCTCTATTCACTGCCAGCCTTACCAGGAACCACGACCGTTTGCAGGAGAAGAAGGTGAGGACGTTAGAAGTGGCTGCTTCATTACGAAAGAGTTAGTCGGTACAACCGGTGGGACCCTGTCACCATGCTCACAAATGTCGTTTTCTTTCTACCTCACACGGCTATGACATGGTTCGAGAATAACAAGGACAATTTGACAACTTGGGAACGGTTTGCCAGCGAGATCAAACAGCGTTTTGGTGACTCTGTACCGAGCAAAAAGCGGGCTGAGTAGACCCTTGCCCAAAGAGCTCAATTGCCGGATGAGACTTGTACCACTTATACAGAAGAGATCCTGAGATTGTGCAAATGTGTGAATTCCAACATGCCCGAAGAAGACAGAGTCGGCCACATTTTGAAGGGCATCGTGGCTGACGTGTACCACGTTTTAATCGCCAAAGATACCCTTGAAACCGTCTCCAATGTTATTAAACACATCCGCGCTTTTCAAGCTCTCAAAACGCGTCGTATTGCGCCAAAATTTGGGCGGCTGTCCAACGTGCCTACCGTGGCCGGCCTTGATGACCACGCCAACTAGATCTTCCGTCGACGATTCGGCAAATCGTGCGGGAAGAACTCCTGCGGCTCAACACACTTCCCCTGCACGAATCTGCTGAGGTCTCCGTCCAGAGGGTATCTAGACGGCCAGCTTCACCACCACAATCGATTACAGTGCAGCCTTTCCCACAAGCTCCTGAAGTTGCAGCTTCTATTGACTATCCTCCTATGCCTTTCGCCAACTGGAATGCGTCGATGCCTGACGCCCCAAGGTATGACGTCGCCTCAAGTGCACATAGATCTTCCATTCGATCTACCAGGATTCCTGAGCAGTATGAGCATTAAGCCAGACCAACGACGCGCCCAGCTGTTCCCTGCTCTTATTCGCAACAGCACTTTCTACCTTCCCCGCCGATATGCTACCGCTGCGGCGTCGAAAGTCACATCGCCAGATACTGCCGCAGTGGTTCCCACCTCGCTATAACCGTCTGGCGCTTCCAACAGTACCCAGCAATCGGCAATACAATCCCATTTTTCACCAATCAAATACTCAGCGTGGGTATTACCGCAACATACATAGCCAGAATCTCCGCGACCACTCCCCTGCATCTGATAGAAGTGTATTCCACCACCCGCCTTCCGTGCGCATCGTTCCCCATCACCACGACGGCGCTGCATGTCACCAGCAGGAAACCTAACCAGCGCGACCAATGGGGGTGAGGCCGCTGGAAATGTGCTGTGTGCCAACATCCCTCCAACTATAATGCTCAAAAACTAAATTCGTGTATTCATTGATGGTGTGTATACATTAGCTTTGGTGGATACGGGTGCGACTGTGTCTGTGATGAGTAATCAGTTTAGGCGCTTGTTGGAACGCAAAGTGATGTTTGAATATGACCGTGCTTCAACTTTTTGTGGTGTGAGTGGAGAGGCGTTGCGGCCACTGGGTGTGTGTAGTGCGCAAGTGTCTGTGGGTGGTGCAATTTTTCAAGCCGAATTCGTAGTCTTACCCCACTCTACGCATGATATCATATTAGGAATGGACTTCTTGAAGTTTTGTGGCGCTACCGTAGAATGCGGAAGTCGAGAGGTTCACATTGACGGCTCGCATCTGCCGACTCTTTTTGAAAGTGGCCGCAGTGAAGAAACACTTTTTAGTATTATGGAGACACAGTAGTTCCACCTTTGTCTGCCATGTTCCTGCCCGTGTCCGCTCCACTTCTTGACAAAGTTTCATTTCAGGCCGTAGTGCACCCTTTTCACTCAGCATGCCTGAAGAAAAATGTTATTGTCCCTCACTGTATGATCTCCGTGCATCACGGTAGTGCCTCGTTATGGACAATCAATCCATCATCCGAGCCCGCAGTTTTACCAACGGGATTGAAGCTTGCCTCCTATGGACCCGATGCGCCCCACATCGTTGCTTTGGTCACGGATGCTACGAGTGCCACCGTACCTCTGCCTGCTGATGAAACTTCGATCTTTCGCATGATCAGCGCCGATCTCAGCTCACCTCAACGCCGTACTCTTGTGGATATTCTTCTACCATTTTCGCCTATATTTGACTTTTCTCAAACAGGTGGACCGACCTCTCGCCCTGCACATCGGACCCATCCTACTATCGACACTGGTTCGGCTCGTCCCATTCGTCAAATGCAATATCGCGTGTCCCCATCTGAGCGCAAAGTCATTCATGAGCAAGTGGAGGACATGCTACGGAAGAAGGTGATACAGGAGTCATCTAGCCCCTGGGCTGCCCCTGTTATTCTTGTACGCAAGAAAGACGGTTCGTGGCGATTCTGCGTCGATTATCGGCGTCTAAATTCTGTTACGAAAAAGGACGTCTATTCTCTCCCTCGCATAGACGATGCCCTCGACTGCCTCTCTGGTGCGTCCTATTTTCTTGTCTTGATCTCAGATCTGGCTACAGGCAAATTTCAATGGACCCTGCGGATAAGAAAAAAAGCAGCCTTCCTAACGCCAGATGGCCTTTATGAGTTTAATGTTATGCGATTCCGGCTGTGTAATGCGCCAGCCACCTTTGAACGCTTTATGGGTACAGTTTTGCGCTTCTTAAAATGGGACATTTGTCTTTGCTATCTGGACGATGTCGTCATATTTAGGAAATCCTTCCAAGACCACAATGACCGTCTAGTACGCGTCTTGAATTGTCTGCACAACGCCGCCCTAATTCTAAACTCGAAAAAGTGCCGCTTTGGAGAGCGCCAAGCGCTGGTGCTAGGACACCTTGTCAAGGGTGATGGTGTAATGCCGGATACCCAGAAAACTGCCGCTGTTGAGTCTTTTAAACCCCCGTAGACAGTGAAGAAGTTGCGCAGTTTTCTATGGTTGTGTTCGTATTTTAGACGCTTTATACATCGCTTTGCTGACGTTGCTTACCCATTGACGTGCCTTCTCAACAAAAACTACAGTTTTGACTGGACACCAGACTGCGACGCGTCATTTCGTCAGCTGAAGTTTCTTTTAATATCGAAACCCATCCTACGTCACTTTGATCCTGCTGCAGTGACAGAAGTTCACACGGACGCTAGTGGAATCGGTCTCGGTGCAGTCCTTGTCCAACGGCACGATGAACGAGAGCATGTTATCGCGTACGCAAGTCGTACCCTGAGCAAGCCGGAGCGAAACTACACAGTCACCGAACAGGAATGCCTGGCTGTAGTTTTCGCTGTGCAGCGTTTCCGTTCATATTTGAACGGACGGTCGTTTACTATCGTAACTGACCATCATTCACTCTGTTGGCTGCGGAACCTTCGAGACCCATGTGGTCGCCTCGCACGCTGGGCCCTCCGGTTACAGGAATATGACTTTGCCGTGGAGTACAAAAGCGGGAGGCGTCATGCAGACGCAGATTGTCTTTCTAGGAAGCCAATGGCCATGACTGGACCTGACAGTGACGATTTCGGCAATTTGACAGTGACCGTGGCCGTTGCTTTCTTGCTCGAGTAGTCGACGAAATTCTTCGGTATTGCTCCATCAAGCACTCTTTTACCACCGCTTACCATCCACAAACGAACGGCCTCACCGAACGCCTCAACCGCACGCTCACGGACATGCTGTCAATGTATTTCTCGGATGATATTACTTTGCCGTTTGTAACGTTTGCGTACAATTCCTCTCGTCACGACACAATGGGCTACTCACCATTTTATCTTCTATGCGGCCGTGACCCTCCCCTTCCGTTTGACAGCGTACTGCCTCCCACCGCTAACGCCAGTACCTACGTTCGTGACTCCATCTCCCGAGCTGACGCCGCCCGTGTTATCGCTCGCCGCCGACTAGCTTCCTCACAAAGTTCTCAAAAACGGCGCCATGATTCTCGCCACCGGGATGTCCACTACTCTGCGGGCTCTCTCGTATTGCTCTGGACTCTCGCTCGTAAAGTAGGGCTGTGTGAGAAGCTCTTGTCACGATACGCAGGACCCTACTGTGTTTTACGGCCAGTCACTCCTGTGACAAACGAGATCGTCCCTGTACATCCGCCGCAACAGTCCTCTATGCCACGCACCGAGATTGTTCATGCCGCCCGCATGAAGCCGTATTAGCCCTATAGTAGTTCGTCCTAGTGCGCCCGGGCTGTGTTTTTTGTGGGGGGGGGGGGGGTAATGTGACATATATGCCCTGCATAGCTGGAAGTTGAAGATGACAACGATCAGCAACAGTGACACAGAAGAAGGCAAAGTGGTAGCAACGATTGATGCTAGAATAAGGTCGACGCTGCTGTGTTTCTGTGCTCTGTGTGCGGTGCCAGCCCGGACTAGCCTTGCCACGTATCAATATATCGACCCTCGAGCAAGCGTTCTCCGACACGAATGTTTTAAAAACGGAACAGAAAAATGATAGCAGTCTGCAGCCTCTCTAGGCCGCCGCCGAAGCCAGTGTACCTACAAGCCGTTTTTGTGTGCATGATGGCCTCCTATGGAAAAAGAGTTATTCGCCTGTCGGCCAGCGATACCTACTCGTAGTTCCCAAGACGCTGTGCACGGACGTATTGCGTGTTATGCATTAGGATCCAACTTCTGGGCATTTGGGATCGGTTCGAACACTCCACCTTGCTCAAGAATGATTTTACTGGCCCAGAATGCGCTCGACGATTGAACAATACGTTGCCAGTTGCAAGCAATGTCAACGCCACAAACGTCCAACTGACACTCCATCTGGCTTGCTGCACCCTGTGAAGACCCCAACAGCTCCGATTGATCAATTAGGCATTGACCTCGTAGGTCCGTTTCCGAAATCCGTGGATGAAAATCGCTGGATTGTAATCTGTGTGGACTATCTCACACGTTACTGTAAAACCGCCGCTCTTATATGTGATACGGCGCATCAGGTGTCGTTTTTCTTGCTGCACTCAGTCATCTTACGACCCGGGCCGCCACGAATCGTCATCACTGATCGGGGCCGACAGTTCACTGCTGGTGTTATTGAAGAGATCATGCGTTTATGCTCGGTAACTTTCAGACACTCGACGCCATACCACCCCCAGACAAATGGCTTGACTGAGCGCGTCAACAGAACGCTTATCAACATGCTAGCCATGTATGTGGACGCAGGGCATAAGAACTGGGACACCATATATACCGTTCAATACCGCCACGCATGAGACGACCGGGTACAGCCCGTTTTTCCTTCTCTATGCCAGACCGCCACGCTACTCCCTGGATGCTATCCTCCCCTTCACAAGCCGTGAAGACCCCTGCCTGGCTGATACCCTCTGTCTCGCCGAAGAAGCTCGGAGAATCGCCGATTACAGTCTGGTGCTTCACAAGAAAGTTCTAAAGTGCGATACGATGCCAGTCACCGGCGGGTCACGTACTCTGTAGGTGATCAAGTCTGGCTGTGGCGCCCAATTCGGCGCCGTGGCCTACATCAAAAACTCTTGGCCCACTGTGACGGACCATATGTGGTTGTCAAACGCATCACTGACTTAACGTATGCAATAGCCCGCCTGACAGCATCGGGTCGTCGGTCTGCCAAAACCGAACTATGTCATGTTGCCCGCTTGAAGCCGTGTCAGCCTCGCACGACTCACGAACACGCCCAGAGGGCTTACGCTGAGTAGGGGGAAATGTCACGCCACTAACGACGACGAACGGTTGTGATGGTCTGGGAGAAGAGGAGAAAGCGTTGGTGCCTGGGGATAGTAGGCTTCATCTTATCCCATTGTCATACCACTGTAAATAAACACTCCTTTGCTATTTCATCGTAACAATATCATTACTGAGTGCGCGGTAGAAGTAGGCGGTAGGATAGTTAGAGAGGATACCGGTAAACTGTCTAAGGAGACGAAAGATTTGATTAAGAAACGCCAGAGTATGAAAGCCTCCAATCCAGCAGACCAGATCGAATTGGCCGAGATATCAAAGCTAATCAATAAGCGCTAGGTGGCCGATAAAAGGAAGTATAACATGGAGACAATTGAGCATGCTGTAAAGAACGGCGGAAGCCTTAAAGCGGTAAAGAAGAACTTGGGCATAGGCAAAAATCAGATGTATGCGATAAGGGACAAGGCGGGCCACGTCATCACGAATATGGACAAGATAGACAAAGTAGCCGACGAGTTCTATATAGAT
Source organism: Amblyomma maculatum (assembly GCA_023969395.1). NCBI lineage: Eukaryota > Metazoa > Arthropoda > Arachnida > Ixodida > Ixodidae > Amblyomma > Amblyomma maculatum. The sequence continues at coordinate 24,874 of JAJIZL010032005.1, forward strand.
CTCTACAGTAGCCAAAGTAGTCAGGCCCGTAATGAGACTGGCGGTAGGGAAAAACAGTCAGACGTTCCATCAGTGACGAAGGATGAGGTTAAGAAAGCACTAGAAACTATAAAAAGGGGGAAATCAGCTGGAGAGGATCAGATAACTTCAGATGTGCTGAAGGACGGGGGGGATATCGTGCTAGAAAAACTGGCCACCCTGTATACGCAGTGGCTGGTGTCATCGACGGTACCGGAACCCTGGAAGAATGCAAACATTATCCTCATTCATAAGAAAGGGGACTCTAAGGATTTTAAAAATTACAGAACAATCAGCTTACTGTCTGTTACGTATACAGTATTTACTAAGGTAATCGCTAATAGAATCAGGACAACCTTAGACTGCAATCAAGCAAAGGATCAAGCAGGGTTTCGGAAGCGGTAGTCTACTATCGATCATATCCATACCATCACTCAGGTTATATAAAAATGCTCAGAATATAACCAGTCCTTATACATAGCATTCATTGATTACGAAAAAGCATTTGACTCAGTTGAAACCTCGGCGGTGATGCAGGCATTGCGAAATAAGGGGCTAGACGAGCCGTACGTGAAAGTGCTCGAAGATATATATAGTGACTGCACAGCAGCCATAGTTCTGCATAAAGAAAGTAACAAAATTCCCATAAAGAAAGGTGTTAGGCAAGGAGACACAATCTCCCCAGTACTATTCACAGCTTGCTTAGAGGAAGTATTCAGAGACTTCGAATAGGAGCATTTAGGGATAAGGGTAGATGGAGAATACCTCAATAATCTGCGATTTCCTGATGACATCGCCTTGCTAAGCCGCTCGAGGGATGAACTGCAAATAATGATTGATGACCTAGACAGGAAAAGTAGAAAGGTAGGCTTGAAAATCAATATCCAGAATATTAAGGTAATGTTCAACAGTCTCGGGAAGGAACAGCAGTTTACATTAGGTAGCGAAGTGTGAATATGTCTACTTAGGACAGGTAGTAACCGCAGATCCGGACCATGAAAAGGAAATAACAAGAAGAATAAGCTTGGGATATGCAGCGCATTTAGCAAGCACTCGCAAATTATGACTAGCAGCTTACCGGTATCGCTCAAGAGGAAAGTATACAAGAGTTGCATCTTGCCTGTACTTACCTATGGGGCTGAAACGTGGAGGCTAACCAAGAGAGTTCTACTTAAGTTGAGGACAACCCAGAGGGCTATGGAACAAAAAATGGTAGGGGTAACATTAAGAGATAGGAAACGTGCACAGTGGGTCAGATAAATGACTCAAGTTACCGACATTCTAGTGGAAACTAGGAAGAAGAAATGGACATGGGCAGGACATGTAGTGAGAAGAGAGAATAACCGATGGTCGCTTAGGTTAACAAACTGGATTCCAAGGGAAGGAAAGCTTAGCAGGGGAGGGCAGAAAGTTAGGTGGGCGGATGAGATTAAGAAGTTCGCAGGGGTCGAGTGGATGCAACTATCACAGAACCGGGTTAAGTGGAGAAATATGGGAGATGCCTTCGCCCTGCAGTATTTATTGTCAGGCTGATGATGTTGATGATGATGATGATGATGATGATGATGATGATGATGAAACCTTCTGGCAGACACCGGTCACCTTTCATTGCTCACGTCCGCTGTGTTCCAAGTTGCCTCCAGACGAAATCACTCGTCGCCTTGGCTTCGGGGGGGGGGGGGGGGGGGGGGTGTTTAGCGGCGCAGTTCATTTTCCCAAGTTTAGAGCCGGAAGCCGCAATTTCAATTCTGCGTGAGTGTGCCATATCACGACCATGGCGATGCGCAACACAATCGCCAGCACCACGCGCGCTCGCGCGTCTTTCCTCCTATCTTTTTCTGTCACCCTCGTAGCGGCTGCGCACCTTCGCGCCCTAACGTTGTTCGCCGACCTTCTGACAGTTGTGTTGGCGGTACCGGTGACTTTCCGTCATATAATGTTGACTGAAACTGATATGATCTGCAGCCACTGTATTGCTTTCGCTCCGATAGCTGCCATTAGTCCGTTTATCTGACCATAAACATTAACAAGGAAGAACATTAACATTAGCAAGGAAGAAGAAGCGCCTGAGCTGATACGTGTCCGCTTAGAGCTCTGTGTTTTTATCTTGTTTCGCCTATTAACTGTCGTTTTGTGTGGGTAGGACAGTGCCCTCCGTAAGAACGAATGACGAAGACGCCCCTGTGGAGCGATTTCCGACTCGGTGGGCCCTTTCTCAAGTAAGAAAGTCCAACCGGATCCCTCAGGCGCAGGCTAGGCTTAGCTCGGCGTTGCCGAGCGAGGCTGGGCTACGCGCCTGCATGAATTCTGCTCCACCGACGACAGGTGTGCGGATTTCCTCTGTGTTACAACCTGGCGCAACATCCACGTCCACGCAATCATCAACGCTTACATGCCCCCAGTCTGCTTCGTCTTCGGATGGAACGACTTCGGCTTGTCCCATGGATTGCACCGCCGCCTCGGTGCCTGTAGCCCTCCCTCAAGGAACTGTGCCCGTCGCACCGATTCAGTCTTCCCTTCCAAGGCCAACTACAGCGTGTCAGCCCCTGACACCCCCACAGATGCCGCCAGTGAGTCGAGCCTCGCTTCCACTTGCTGCTAACTCGTTCCGCGTCACCATCAAGCCTACATTGCGCTTTGATATAACGACTATCCCTCCCCGGTGTGTCCAAGCCACAATTGACCAAGTTCTAGGTTCTACTAACTACTGTGGATTTGTCGTCCATCGCCCATCGAACACCATTACGGTGAACTTGCCATCCTTGGTGGACGCCCAGAAAATGTGTGCAGTTACTCAAATTCCCCTGGATGCGAATGAGCATGTCCCAGTGCAAATATATTTTGCCTCTGGCCCTGACACCCTCCGCTGCGTCGTTTACCATGTTGACAGCAGAAGTCCTTCTGAGGAGGTGCGAGCAAACATTCGCTGTTCAACTCACTCAGTGTTGCAAGCACGGCCTCTGGGGCGCAGAGGTTCATACCTACTCACTCTACAAGGCCCGCTGACTTTGCCTGAGTACCTAACCTATTATGGTGCGATTATCAAACCACAGCCCTTCCGACCTCGTCGTATATTTTGTTATCACTGCCATAAAGAAGGGCACATGCAAAATACCTGCCCTAATCCGGCAGCTGTGGCCGACATGAATGAACCAATAGCGCTTTGTGCCCTATGCAAATCGGCGGACCATGACATGCGCTCCCCCGCTTGTCCAAAGAAGAAGAGAACGAGGCCGTCGCGCAAGCCGCCTGGAAAAGAAGATATTCCTACAAGTAATCGCTTCGCTGCTCTTACATGTGAAGAAACCGATTTCCCTGCACTTCCTTTACTTGACCCACCTGCTCATCATACGTCTTCTCAGCATGGTTCATACGCACAAGCGACCCACCCTCGTGGATCAAATGGTACACCAAAACGGCCAGTGCACCAATCACATGTGGATGCCGCAGATGAAGACGCTGTTTTAGACAATGCCATTGCAGAGGCTCGCCAACGTCTAGACGAACTCACCCAGCTCCGAGAACAGCGTCGCTCTCACCCCTCTCGAAGAACTATAATACCTCGTGATAAGATTTCAAATGAATCCCCTCGAATAAGCAACAAACCACAATCACGTGCAGACAACACGTTAACCCCGAATACCCCGACAGTGGATAAAATATTAGCCCTTATGGAGCAGGTGACCTCCCTCATCGTAGAAGCTCTTCGGCCTCGCAATGGATAATGCACTGTCTCTGGTGGTGCAGTGGAATTGTCGAGGCTTTGCGAATAAGGCCTCTGAAGTGAACATCCGTCTTCGCGACAAAAAGCTAAAGGCGTGGGCCTTCTTACTTCAAGAGCATAACTCACTTCCTCGCCTTTCAGGATTCTGCGCTTACCATTCACCTTCCATTCCTGATTGCCGTTGCATCACCTCTTCCCACAGCCCAGGTAAATCTGCAATTTATATTCACACTTCAGTTCCCCACACACCGATCGACCTTTCACGCTGGTGTAACACACGCCAAGAGGTGGTAGCACTCCTAGTTAAGCCTGTGCGCACGCCACTTATACTAGTTTCCTTTTATGGCCGTCCTGGTTCCGCATCTCCTAATCTTGGATGGGTTCGTTTTCTGATTTCTACCTACTCGGGTATCTCTATTCTAGTCGGTGGAGACTTCAATGGCGCACACACCTCGTGGGGTTACCCATCGGATTCTCCCAGGGGTGCACACATCCAGGGAAGCTTTTCAGATAATTCTTTTCACCTTTTAAACCACCCGCATACATCTACCCGTCCACGAGGTGGGCCTTATTCACCTGATTTGACTTGGTGGTTAGGCCCTGGTAGCCCTCGTTGGGCTGTTGAACCAGATACCTGGGGTAGTGATCACAGTCCTATCTTTATCTCTCTCACTCCTTCGCGGATACGTAAAATACGCCCTAGCGTACGAATAACATCTTGGGACTCTGTACGCGCAGACAATCGCTTATCTGATTTCACCCCATCATCAGCATTGTCTACTCTCTCTGCTGTTCTTGCGTCCCACACGATTACCACCAGTGTAAATGAAGACGAGCCAAACCCGGACATCCACCTCCTAAATCTTTGGGCTCTGCGTCGCCAGGCAGATCATTATGCTGCTCGTAACCCCGATGACCCATCGGCTATCCCCGCTCTTCACCGGGCTACCGCGCGTGCGAGGCGGTATGAAAAGCGTCTAGCAAGGCAACGTTGGGCTTCATGGTGTGAGCGCCTGTCCTCCAAGCAGAGTAATCGACAACTTTGGAGAGTGTTTCACGCCATGGAGCGCTCTTCTCAAGTTTCTGATTACACAGAGAGCATTCGCCTTGCTATGAATGTAGATGAGGACACATTTGCAAAACAGGCGGCCAGACAGTTTTTCCCCACTATGATTCCACCTCAACTTCTCCACCTTGCTTACCGGTTACCGAACCCCCCGATGAGATTACTTCTGACCTAACCATGGCAGAGCTACTGGCCTCCATTGAACGCCTCAAATCTAACTCTGCTCCCGGCCACGACGGCATACCTAACTCCTTATTCCGCAACTTGGAAGGGACTGCTTTGCAGGCCCTGCTTGATGCATTCAATGACGTGTGGCATTCTGGTGTCATGCCGGACGAGTGGAAGCATTCTATTGTTGTTCCAATACCGAAGTCAGGTCATACTCCAGTTTCTCTCTCGGCCCTTCGTCCAATTTCCCTGACGCCAACAATCTGCAAGCTTTACGAAAACATTCTCGCCACTCGCTTATCGTGGTGGTTGGAATCCCATGATTGTTATCCAGAATCCCAAATTGGCTTCCGCCCGCAAATAGGAACGGAGGACGGTCTTGCTACTTTGGCTGCTGACGTGCTTCACCACTCTCCGCACAGTCATCTTGTTAGAACTGTGATCGCTACAGATATAACAAAGGCATATGATAACATCCTTCACTCAGCCATTCTTGCCTCCCTAGAAACTCTTGGTATTCCTCACAGGTTTCTCCTCGCCATTCACGCCTTTCTAACAAATAGAACATTCAGTGTGCGTGTCCATGGAAAGCCCTTTGGTCACTTCCCCTCAAACAGAGGAGTGCCCCAGGGCTCCGTTCTCGCCCCTACTTTATTTAATGTGGCCTTCATTCCACTTATTCGAGCCCTAGAGGCCATCCCTTCTATACGGGTGCTTGCGTATGCCGATGATATAACCTTATGGTGCTGTCACCCAGATACGTCTGTCCATCAGGCGGCCCTCCAGCATGCGCTGGATATATTGACATTTCGCCTCTCTCCTTTGGGCCTAACTCTTTCGCATACAAAATCCTGTTTCATTCGAATTGGAAATAAAGCTGGCTTACGGAAAGCTCCCAATATAAATTTTATGATAGATAATACCCCAATTCCTCAGGTACAAACCGTTCGCATTCTTGGTCTTCTTCTACATTCCTCTGGGACTGGCACACCGTGGCTGACAGCCATCCGTAAGACCGCTCACGCTACTTTAGGCCTCATTCGTCGCATAGCTATGCGCTCTGGCGGCGCGCGTGCTCACACGGCCCGCCAGCTTGTTCGCTCTGTCCTCCAGCCACGTATAATATACCAGGCAAAGTTTCAACGTCTCACCCGCAGACAGTGGGACTCCCTTGAGGCCATCAATCGTGAGGCTATGCGTGCAATAACGTACCTCCCCCGCCTAACACCCATACCAGTACTTCAGGAGTATGCCCAGCTAAATACGCTCACTGAACTCGTTTATCAGCGGACGGCAAACAGAGCTCGCAAACAGTCTTTACAACTACATCATTTAAAGACACTACCTCCATGGTCGTACTGCCAGCTCACGGACAATCGCCCCACTGCTTCCCCGTCGGTATCATCCGCACATCTGCCTGAAGGGTGCATATTATATACCGATGCATCACATACTGCAGAGCGAGGAGTTACTGCCGTGTATAGTCCCTCTCATCCGCATCTCAACACTCACGTGACATATACCGCGGATACGTGCACCCCTCTGGCACTGGAACTCCAAGCAATTTACAATGCTATACATTCCCTCCCACCAGTTCCTACATTCAATGCAGTTCATCTTTACACAGACTCTCTCACTGCCCTTAAACAGCTTAAGGCCGTTCGACGCACATTCCAAATAACACAGTCCATACATTTGCTATGTTCAAAGTACCCATGTCCTATTCGCATACACTGGATTCGCGGCCATGCTCGCGATCCCCATAACATACAAGCAGATGCTATGACGCATATAAACACATCAGACGATCCACCACCTTCCCCTCTTCCCCCAGATCCGTTCCTGTCCCACGTTTCCGATTCGCAAGTTCTGCGCCACCGAACACGCGCTCTCATTCCTCCGTGTTCGCACCCTCTCCCCCGTAGTCTTACTCGGCAGGAGGAGGTGACAGTGCGGCGGATCCGGGCAGGGGCGGCTCTGACCCCATCTGTTCGACATCGATGGCGGGAAAAAGACCTACCAGTGACTGACAGGTGCCCTCACTGTGACACTCCACCTGACGTCTGCGATGTGCGCCACTTGTTGTGGACGTGTCCATCAACAACGCACATCAGGCAACGGATAATCATGAAGGTGGGCCTGCGGTGGAATCGCGATAGTGATTATGACAAATGGACAATGGACAATCGCTATACTGCCAACCTTCTCGAATTCATAAGCACAACTGGACTACACTCCTTCTTTTAACTTTCTATCTCCTGCATCCCATTCCCCCTTTCTCAACTTATGCCTTGTGGCAAACGCTTCGAAAAAAAAAAAAAATAAATAAACATTAACTTCTAATCGTGGGTGCGTACGTGATATGCTGTTGTGCCCTTATAACTTCATTTCTAGCGTATTGAGAGGGTAATTCTCTATGTAGCTCAATTTTACTTGCCCCTCTTTACTTGCCCCTCTGTTCGACCACAAACGACCCATGCAAACTGTCGAGGCAGCACGGATTTGTGACGGTGCCGACAAATTCCCAAAACAAAGGTGGTCTGGCCAAGACCTTCGGCTGCACATTACGTTCGGCCACCGGTTCTTTCTCTAAGAGCACTGTGTGGTTAAACTGACACCTTCCCACGATCACTGCCTTCCGATGGCTACAACTTCTATTTTGTCATCCGTTTTGCTGGCTAGAGAGTGTGTTATTAGCAGCTTCTTGAGTACTTCATACTCTCTGGGCCTAACAGCAAGCTTCATGCCTTTAGCCGTTTTATTTTCTACAACATAAATCCGCAATATTCAAAAGCAGGTCTCGAAGCTATCGATCGTTTCATTGAAGTTATCCTTTTTTTTCTATTTTTACCAATGCATCTCCACCCATGCAGTTATCGCCTCCATCATCAACAGCATATGTAAATGTAGTCGAGCCGATAACATAATCGTCACCAGTATACATAGCTGAGTGCGGCAAAACAGCAGCTAATTAAAATAAAGCAGCAGCGTCTGGTGTTTGGGTACTAATACACGTTTGTTCGTTTGAGCTGCTTTTACGGGTGGCGGTTATTTATCCGTCGTTGAAAAATGTTCAAGTCGTGCGGAAGTGGTGCACCGTTAATTTGACCAAAATAATAATTTATAAGATGTGCAAACGGACAGAAAGAGAACGAAATCGTTAGGAACAACGCAACTCTAGAGGGAGAGAAAATGCGTGTACAAAAATTGTGGGCGGCCCATTTAGATGATAAAATCCAACGTATACCAATAGCCATAATTTGAAAGGCAGCTTCCCTATACTAGTGGAGACGGTACTGGGGATAGTTCGCAAGCCGATCCATCAAGGGAAAAATTGGTAAAAATATGGCCACTTATTTTCGGAGACAAAAGAAAGACGTCCGATGAGAAATGTATCCGCAGAGGGTACCTGTTGGCGCGCAGTTTCTTCACCATGACCACAGGCCGAGCAGCTGTTTGTGGGTAACAGTAGTGCACGCCCCACCACACAGACATCCAAACCGGCAAAGGTGCCGCAAGCGGGCGCCAAAGATAATTGTGAGAAGAATGAAACTTGTTTCTACTGCCGTTCAAGAATGAAACCATATGAATGTTGCGACTGTAAAGATCTAAGACGCCACACAGTCTGGGGCCTCCCGAGTACGAATGAGGCAAAAAAGGAGCGAAAGGGGGAACTGAATAGGGAAACACGACGAAGCTTTGATGAGGACATTTGCTTGCGAGGCGCCGAATGAAACGATCGTCCATGCGATTACTTCTACACAGCTTTCTTCATTCGGGCAGCCCATTAAATCAATTAAGTTTACCGGATATTTTATGACTAAATCAAATATGCAACATAAAAGATTTCCAAGGACTTCTGCCATGGATTTGTGAGACAACTGCACTTCAACGCTAAAGTCAACGCATCCAGTCCAGGTACGTCTCGGAAACGATTTGGCCGCAGCTATAAACCGATGTCATCTATCCGGCGACCTGATTCGTTAACTAATCCTGGGGAAGAAAGTGGAACGCTCACAAGTTACCAAGGTTATACATGAAGTCCACGAGTAGTAAGTGCCACTCGCAGATACTGATTCTGCGAACGTTGCTGCACGCTAGACTCGGCAAGCTGCAGCAGCAACTTCAGACTTTAACCGAAATGGATCCGTTGGTACCAAAACCGATGATGCAGAAAACGAGTATGAGCAATTATTTAACTATTAGGACCATTTTGTTACCTGGCTATCTGGACTATAGCTTCAAGTATCGCTTGTATTGCCAGTGCAGGCTGCAGTGGAACTAGTGGGCAGTGGAATCATCATTCAAAGGGCCACGCCAGCAGTTAAAACTACTACATGAGGAAGGCAAATATCAAGTTGCCGAGTATCGACCTAATAAAACTCATCGATCGACGCTCTGATTGGCAACCCTTTTGGGAATTTTCGAGCAGGCAGTAGACAAAAGCAAATGTTTGTCTAACAGATGACTGATGAAGCGGTACAGATGACGAAGAGCAGGCTGTGAAGCTCTGCGACGAAGTCAACGCAATCTTATCCGCCGCATCAATGCAGTTGCACAAGTAGTATCGAATAACGAAAGGCTGCGCTGGCTATTTGGGCAAGGTGGCAGCGAAGGCAAATATCCAGGTTATCCTGCCCGGAGTATTGAAGACACTGGGACTGGTATGGCACCTCATTAACAGTCGCCTAACCTTCGCGCCACGGGTCGCAAGCTATAATACTGCGCATACCGACACCAAACATCATAAGCTGCAAACAACCGCACAAATCTGACCAGCCCTGATGTCTGTCACCATTTGTCGTATAGGCTAAGATCCTGTTTCGGCAGCTGTGGCGCCAGAAGATCGAAATGACAATGCCTGACCAAACGACATAGCCGATGGCTTCCTTACGTGTCATTGTGAAAGAAACACCTTACCGAGATACAGATAATCCGGTACTACTGAGCGAACGTCAACGCACTGGCTACGAAGAATTACCTGCATATCTTTGAAGAAGCCAGTCACGTGGGATATGGGACAGTCGCCTGCACCACCATCGCAGCGGAAGACGGCCCAACTTCAATAATTGTAATGAGCCAATCGAAGGCGCCCCCACTTAACTCACGGTAGCAAGGTTAGAGCTCATGGTATATATTTGTGCAGCTGGAATATGCAGCTGCAAAATAAATACGCCCGGAAGCATCCTGATAGCATTACTCTTTGGGCCGATACTACGATTGGTCTTCATTAGATGCGAGCTGATGCAGAACGCTGGCAGGAATTTGCGCGAAACCGCACGTGCCAGATAAAGCGCATCTCTGCAGGGTGAAGGTCAGGTCAAGCCTCCAGAAGGCTTTTTGCCTGCATCCTCAACATTGTGTATGTGATGCTGAAATAAACACATTCTGATTCTGATTCAGGATGCTATGAATGCAGGCAATACCCCTAAAAAAAGAAACCTGCGGATCTCCTGACGCGGGGCATCAGTTTCCCGTCTTTGAACTGAAATGTGTTGGACGCGGCCGACGTATCTCCGCGTACATGAGAGCTAGTGGCAACAAGGACCGGTGCAGACCTCCCTTACAGACCAGGAACTAGAGAACAAGCAGCCAACCAAGGCACTCCCTGCCATTTCATCTCAGGTGCTTTGTTTTGTCTCAAGGACGGGACAATGAGGCGATAAAAACGGACCTACACCCCCGAAGAGCAGGATCCGGCCGAAATATTTTGGATTCGTAATAACCAGAGGCTGTCCAAGATAACCAAAAAGCGTTTGAAACCAACAAGCAGTTCCCTCCGACGCTCCGCTCAGAAATGCTTCTATTCTGTTAGACGACAACGGAGTTCTGATGTTTTGAAGGAGCCGAGGTCAGGCTTAGATCCCATCACTGAGTGCGCTAAAGTTTTGCCAGGGCTAAAAATGCCGAGCGATCCGGACGTCCCAGTATGGTTTCAGATAGTCGAACGTACATCACCTCATATACCAGAGGGCCAACGAGTACATCTAATTTTGCCGGCACTCACAGAACGAGTTAAGTATCTCCTACAGGGACTAGTGCCACACGAATGCAGCAAATACGAAGCAGTGAAAGCCGCAGTGCTTAACGAGCTGAAGGTGACCCCGCCACGGTGCCTCGAGCGCTTCGATAGAGCGCGTAAGACGAACGATGAATCGTGGTCACAATTCGTCTCACATATGCAGGCGCATTTTGAATACGACTTACATGCTAAGAAGGTGGAAACAAAAGATGCAATTATTTCACTAATGGTAGCCGATCGCTTGAAGGCTGGCCTTAGTCCCGAAGCACTAGAATATATACGCCTGCTCGAGGGCTCCAAATTGCTTACTCCTAAATAGCTTGCTAGTGAGTTAGATACGGTCGAAGACTTTAGGGCAAAAGAAAAGCGGTGCGGCAACCAACGGCGCCGCTTCAGCGCCCAAATGTACACAAAAATAGACCTACTCTCAAAAAACGTTCCAGATGTCTCACGTGTAATGATGTCACGTCGCCAGAGACTGCCCACACGCCGGTCGAATCAACAATGAACGAAATGTGACCTCACTAGGAGCGCGAACACAACGAGTGGTGGTAGCGGATAAAGACGAAAATGAGATCTCGGAGCAGATTGGCGGCGAAAAGATGCCGGTAGCTGATATAAAAACCACAGAAAATGTCGACACCATGCGGATTTCAGAACTACAGAAGGTTAAAATAGACTACGCGGGTGTACCTGTCGTGGCAATGTTTGACACCGGTACCGATATCAAGGTGATGAGAGAAGATAAAGTGCCAGTCAAGGAATTCGAACTACATGGCTGAATCAAACTGGTCTCTGCTTTTGGCGAGAAAATCGACGCTGCGCTAGTCACCTTGCCTGTCAGCTTAAAACGAGAAATGTTGACAACAGAAACCCCGCAGAGTGCACAACTATTATGTGCACTTACCAACAAACTTTCTGAGGGAGTGGACTGCTTAATCCCCAGTGAAAATTGGGAGCTACTACGACAGCTCAACGACGACAGTGAAACACTGGGTGCAAACCAACTCATAGGGGCTGAGCCCGCAAACGGTAAGGCAGTCGTGAAGCCAGGCGAACTACGTCCAACCGCAGACAAGGAGGACTCAGGAATGGCTCGTCGCAAATACCGATGCCATTCAGCACCCACAAAAACGCTCCCCTGACAAGGAGATTTCAGAACAAGAGAAAGAAGAGGCAATCTAGACAAACTCCGAAACGCTCGCAGATGCGCCAAGCGAACAGGAAGGCGATATTCGAGAAGCAACAAGCCAGCGCGCACAAGTGCAAGATTTTCAGATGGCCAACGTTACCTTACAAAAAACGTGGGCAGATGCCAAAGAGGGACAGGAACGTATGTTTGTGTCCGACGAGTTGCTTGCCTACGAAGACACGATCGCAGGTACAAAATTTAAGCAGCTCGTTCTGCCTGCTGAGAAACGAAAAGAAGTCCTCGCCCTAGCTCACGAGTCGTTGTGGGGAGACCACCCGGGCCCGAAGCAACCAAAATTAATAATAAAGTGCAGCTTCTTCTGGCCCGGCCTAGAAGCAGACATGGCTGAGCATTGCAAAATATGCCACGGTTGCCAGATTCAGTCCGATAGGCGTCAAACGGACAGAATTCCGATTATCCCGCTAACCAGACCGGAACACCCTCCAAGCAGTGAACGTCGACCTTTTTGGGCCTCTAGACGTCGCTCTGGAACAAGGACACAAATAGGCGTTCTGCTCTGTTCACCTCTGCACCCGCTGGCCCGAAGTAGACTGCCTACGGTCGTTAACAACAAAGGCAACTTGTGATACTCTGCTAGAGATATTCAGCCACACCGGAATACCAAAAGTCATATGTTCAGACCAAGGTACGAACTTCAAAGCGCAGTTGACGCAGGAGCTCATGGCAAGACTAGGATGCGCGCCTCGTTTCTCAACTCTCGAGCACCCCGAAAGCAACGGGGCAGTCGAACGCTGGAATCGCGTCCTTAAGATAATGCTTTATCATATGATTCAAAGAGCCCCGAGAAATTGAGATAAGCTAATCCCTTACGTACTCGGGGAGGATAGGAAAGTCCCTTACGACAGGACCGGGGTCACGCTGTTCAGACTGCTTTACGGTAGAAATCCTACGGGCCCACTAACAATCCTGCAACGAACTCCCTTTCCGGGGACATTAAAGGGATGCTGAAAGTTTTTTCAGAAAAACTAAGTGAAGAGGTGCACTTTACTATTTTCCACCCTCGAAATTAGAATTTCCTATCGGAATCAGGCAAAGGAAAGCGCAAACGTGTTTTATTTTGGCGAAAAGTCCAGCAGCAGCCACGGGCCAGCTCGCGCGCCTCGCTGCCTCTTGTGATTGGTTGGGCATCTCGTGACGTCAACAAAGATGTTTGCTCGGACGGCACGGCGAGGTCGCCGCCGCTGCAAATGAAGCGCGGCGCACGGTGGTTTGATCCTGCTGGTATGCTTCTTATATGACGATGGAACACATGGACGATTACCCGTAGGATCTTGGTGCCATGGCCTATATGTTCGAACCGATCCCACCGGCCAGTTTCACGATGGCACCGCTGTCGCCGTGCATGCTGGTACATGTAGTCAACCGGATGCTCGATTCGCCCGGACAGCCTGCGCGCCGTGTTTCTGAACGATTTTTAGTTCGTGCGTATGCTTTAGTGCATTGGAAAAATTAATCTGTATCATGCCTGGGCGCTGTAATAGCACATAGCGCATATATTACTCTGTTTTTATATATTTATTCGATGCCTTATACAGCTTGTTCGGCCGAAAAGCCGTCGGCTTTGTTGTAGTAGTAGAAGTAATAGTGGTCGACACCGCATGTCGGAAAAAAAGGAGCGCTGCGTAAAATCCTTACGCTGATAATTTGTCCTTTTACTGATTGATAATTGATTGGTATTTGATAAGCTACGATGAGCTAATGGAATCAATGTGAATTATTAAATAAGAAAAAAGAAATTTGAAAATGGATGGTTCTATAGTCTCAAAACGCTCAGATGAAAAGACAATTTGATGATGCTTAGAAAATTTAGTGTAATATGCCACTTAATTACTTGAAATAATTGCAAAATGAAAACATTTGTGTCTTCTTATCTGAATTAAAGGCTGCAGTGCTAGGGTGTTCTGTCTATGAAAAATTAGAATGTGTAAATAAATTGAAAAATAAAAAATAAAAAACGGGCCTCAAAGGTGTAAAAAATAATTGTACTTTAAAGCCAATGCTTGATCATGCTATTAAGAAAATTTAGTGTGTAATTGATCGATTAAGCAAATAAAATATTTTAAAAATGAGGAATTAAAAAAGGGGGTTGCAAGGTGTCACATGCTCGAAATAAAAAGCCAATGCGTGATAATAATAAATAAGAAAATTGAAAGTGTGGAATTGGTTAATGAACTGAAATAATTGAAAAAAGTCGAAATGCAAAAAAGCGGGTTCAAAGGTTTCAAAATGCCCGATATGAAAAGTCAATGCTAGAGGGCGCTAAATGATTAAATTTAGAGTGCGTAATGGATCAAAAATAATTGAAGTAATTGGAAATCTTCTGTTATTAAAAAGGTGGTTCAAAGGTATCAAAATTAGTTTGACATCGTTAAATGCACTTTTTCATTTCGTACAATCATTGAGATATTTATTTGGTCACTTTTATGCTCTTTTTCATTATCGTCATCAAGCATTTCCTTTCATTGTGTGTATTTGACCCATGTTCATAAACTTTCAGTTTTTCCTCTGTTTTGAATAAATAATTGGTCAGTTTCCTCCTCTAAATCTTCTTGATTTGAATATCAAGCATTGACTTTTCGTTTTATGAAATTTAGGACATTTGAACTCTATTTTTTGTTTTTTTTTTTGTTTTTGTTAATTCAATTATTTGAGCAAATACACACTTTCAACTTTCTTCATTAGATTATCAAACACTGGCGTTTGATTGTGATTGTCAACTTTGAAACAACTTTTTCAAATTTGTCATTTTTTGAATTAGTTCACTAAATAATTGAATAATTACATAATATAAAATTTTTGTTAGCATCATCATGCATCGGCTTTTAATTCTGATCATTTTGACACCGTTCAACCCCTCTTTATTCAATTTATTATTTTTATTTTCTTTATTCATCAAATATTTACAATATTTTCTTTATTTCGCCATCGCCTATCATACACCAATCAACCATCAATTACCAGAACCATAAATTACCATGATACTATTTCTGTACGCAGCCCTCGATTATTCCCGACAAGCTCCTCACAACTGAACGAGGCTGCTGGTTGAACAAAAATTAAGGCCCCTAGAGTGCTTGCTTTGCATCAGCAGTAACTATAACATCAATACTCACTGTTATAATGACAACAAAATTTCCTCGGCAGTGAGGTATAGGAAGTATGCGTTGTGTTCCTGTCAAGCGGAGATTGCGGAGAGTGTAGTCACATACGTGCGCGCGCTGACCAGCCGACTACAGCAAACATGGCGGTGGTACAACTTCCGGAAAACCGGCGCATGAGCATATCGGTCGGTGGGATCTGCCTATGCAAAGAGCAAACCTCCCCAAGAAAGAAACGATGCTTAAGCGGTGATTTTGATTCGAACGAAAGTGAAGTGTCAGCACCTTCATGTATTGAAAACGTCCTTTGATAAGTATACTTTTCTTGTCAAACTGCAGTGGGGGGGGGGGGAGGGGGGGATACAATCAGTGAATTTTGAGGCGAGAAAATGTAGTATGGAACTGATCCGCGTAGCATAGCCCTGTTGTCTTTGACGACTTGAAATCCTTTCGCTTAACAGCAGTAACCCTCTTCGCGGAAAGCTTCTTATTTTGCGGGAAATAATGAAAGATCACAGCGTCACGGCCGCCGGTGTTCGTGCAGTCGAAGGCTGCGCAGAACGCCGGCATGATGGGTCCACCGCGTCACTCGATACTATACATGTTTTTGTACTTTACAACAAAAACGCACAAATACAGAAACACAGGGCAGCTCCAAGCAGCTTATGCAGGCACACACGCAGAAAGAAGTACAGTTGCGGAGGCTGCGAAGCGACGATCACTAGTTTTGACGTCACCACTCCGCAGTTTCCAGTTTCGGCTCGCATCGTCAGGGTCATCAACAGCGCTCGGCGGACGGCGGGGGGCGGAGCTACCGCATCAATTTAAACGGCGATTACGTCGCTCCTAAGTAATGAATCTGTCAACAAATTTCACTCGCATGATTTATAAGGATCCCACATCCACACGTGAACATCTTAATGAATTCGAAAAACTCTTCAGCTTCCCTTTAAGACAAGAACCCGCTCGATATCTGAAACAGCTGCGTGAACAGCTCGAAGTCGCAGCAGATGTAGCAGGGCTGACAACCAGTGCCCGGCAGAGCAGCTACGCAGAAGCATATGAAAAGGTAACGCGCTACAATACATTTTAAACAGGAGACAGGGTTCTCCTCTTCGACACCGACCGCGACGCGAAACTGGCACTGAAGTGGCGGGGACCTTTTAGAGTAATCGGTCGCGAAAAACAGCATTCCTATCGCATTGATACAGGAGGGCGTAAAAGGGTGTTAGTACACGTAAATCAGCGCCAACCGTATTATGCAAAAACTAGTCTTGTCCGCATTGTGTTCGAGGAGGATACGGAGTTTGGCGAGTTGGAATTTACACTTTGCACCGCACAGGGTATGACGTCGCTGCAGTGAAGCAGAAGTTAGCGCACCTAAGTGACCAACATCGCGCGGAGATTAAAGCTGTATTCGCCATATAATCAGACGTGTTTACCGAGACGCCAGGCATAGCCAAAGTAGGGAAGCATCGCATCGAGTTAAAAGAGGGGCAAATGCCTAAACGATCCTTCCCGTACAGAGTACCGGAGTTGTTGAAAGCGCAGATTAGTCGCGAAGTGAGCGAGCTCCTAGACTTGGGTCTCATCTACGAGGTTGAGAGCGAGTATGCTCATTCGGTTGTATGCGTAGGGAAGAAAGACGGATCACTCCGTCTGTGCATAGATTACCGTGCGCTAAACGCTGTAACAAGCACAGACGCAGTCCCCATGGCTCATCCTCAGGACCTTATATTGAAGGTTGGGCATGCCAAATTCATCACATTAATTCATCACAGAACCATAGGCAGTGGTAAGTAGCTATGGCTCAAGAGAGCCAGCACCTGACGGCTTTTGTCACACATGAAGTTAAATACGCATGGCGGGTCATACCGTTCGGTCTTAAAAATGCAGCGGCTGCTTCCAAAAAGATTATGAACTCATTGCTGGCTAAGCATCCACAGTACGGTACAGCTTAACTCGATGACATTGCGATATTATTGGTAACCTGGCAAGAGCATTTGAATTACCTCGGTGAGATTCTCGGCCTATTGCTTTAAGCAGGCTTTAGAGTAAGTCCTGAAAAGTGTCAGATAGGCCAAGACCATATCAGATATTTAGGCCACACAGTGGGTGGAAGTAGGCACGGGCCAAACCCAGAAAAGGTAGTTGATATAAGAGATAACTCTCCTCCAAACACACAAAAAAGCTTCGACGTCGCCTTGGGCTCTGCGGCTAGTACCGCGATTATGTGAAGAGTACGCTGAAATAGCGGCACCTTTGACGCAACTGACAAAGGGGAGAGGGCCTAATTCAATCCCGTGTCCGACAACGCGCAGCGGGCGCTGGAGCAGTTGTAAGAGTCACTCTGCAGGGTAACTTCGCTGAACAAGCGAGATTTAGAGCAATCATTCTGGCTTTTTACGGACACCTCTGAGATTGCACCTGGTGCTTGCCCAGCTCAGAAAGGCAATAACGGTATAGAAAACCAATTGCATTTGCCAGTCACCGTTTCACCCGAACTGAGTTGCGGTGGTCGACAATTCAACGAGAAGCTGTCGCCATCGTTTGGGCGTTAGGCAAATTTGATCACTGGGTATTTGAGCACAGGTTCACGGGTTGTCGGACCACAATCCGCTAGCCTACCCAACAACAAGTGCTCCACATGGGGCGAAGTTCGCCAGGCGGGCACTAGCAGTGTGAGGGTATAACATCAGGGTTAGTCACAGAAAAGGGTCTTCTAACGGCCACTCTGACACACTTTCCCGGCAGCCTAACATATCTTGTTGG
Source organism: Amblyomma maculatum (assembly GCA_023969395.1). Lineage (NCBI taxonomy): Eukaryota > Metazoa > Arthropoda > Arachnida > Ixodida > Ixodidae > Amblyomma > Amblyomma maculatum. The sequence goes on from JAJIZL010032005.1 coordinate 42,955, forward strand.
GATAAAGCGGCTGTACAAACCTGAGCCGCGTGTCACCGGTGGGCATGCGGGGTCCCACTCGCATGTTCATGAAAGTGTGTGCGCTTGTGAACAGAGAGTGACGATCATAGGACGCAAAGAACACTTGCTGGACTTGACCATTGTGGCATGTGATGCATGCTGTGTAGTGACTGTGCACAATAAAAGTGCTTGTGGACAGAGCGTGACAAGAATTGTGACCTATTGTGAATGTGATTTGTGCCACCCAACGACTAACAGAAACTGTACGTGTAAATTGCATTATAGCGGACGGAAATTCGCGGCCTTTTATTGCCAAAGTAATACTACTCCAGGTTTCGAGCCTTCAGCGTAGCGCTTCCGGTAGCCACGTCTTACCCACGGGACGCTGTGACGTCACAGCACACGTGACACTATGGTAAGAGCTAGGCTACCAACTGAAGCGGTCAGCGTAGAGCAGTCGCAGCAGCGGCGCAGCACGCGGCGTCACACCCTACGTGATACAAAAGCGAGAGATGGGCTGGCAGGAGCTGAGAACTTGGGTCTCGTTTCACATGGGACGGCTATGTCAGAATCAGCCTTCTAGGACCGTGGCATTCACATTACCCATATAGGCCACTAAGGAACGTTCATACAGCTTGGTTACATCAGGGCTTTATATGTGAGCTGAGAAAGAATAAAAAGAGAAGAAGAACGCTCGGTCACCTGCAGCTAATGCTTTCTCTCAATATTTGGTTCAGCAGCGTTTAACCCTTGTAATTTTTTTTATGTTTTTAGTTTGGCTGGGTAAGAAAGCCCAGCAATCCTCTTTTGGTGAGGCGTGTAAGGTCGCGGTTGCCTATTCTCTAATGTTTAGGCGCGCACACCGCAGAAAGCGGCGATGAAAAGTTCCATCACATTCCAGACATCGAGGTGACCGAGTGCGCAATCTCGGCCACCGCGCTGCGGCTCTTCGCCCTCGTCGACATGGGCTGACTCACGCATGCATCCCCTCGCACAAACGTGGGGCCGAATTACGGGACTCGCGCTAAAGGTTTAGAGCGTGACATAAAAATGGCGATGCTGTGACGCCGTGGCGAGACGTCAACGCATGACGAGGATCGCAGTCAAGCAGTGATCGCCAGTGTGCCGCCCCAGGCCACCTATTTTCACAGCAAGAGGCTTATTCGCACGCCAAGGGACCGTTTGTTTACTTTCTTATACATATAGCGTGTGAATAAAAAAACTAAAACTTTATTTTTCTAGAAGCCGCATTACAAGTACATCATCAAAAAAATCAAGAAGCAGATGCAGTTTTGCAACAAACGCTCTCGTGGGTAACTTCTGTTGCCGTGAGGGCGCGCTGGGAGAGGTAAACTAACCGTGCAAAAGACGCCCTCCAGTGAAACAGCTGATTCCACGGTTAGTGGCGGCTTGTGCGCATCGTCTGAAGTCAAGGTACTGTATGATGGTTCTAAATGCGCGGAAACATTATATCGAAAACAGTGTAATCGGGGCCTTTTTTATTTTTCTTTAAGAAACAGAAACAAAAGAAAGATCGACTGCTGAGCACGCTCCGTTGGGCGAAATAAACTGTTGTGTCCACACGAACGTTTCACACACAAATGCTTCAGTTAGAACGAACACGGGGAAAGCCAACGCGGTTGAACGTACACTACCAACCTCGCTCGTTTTGATTCTGTACTGTATGTCGCCTTCGCCTCCGACTTTTGCTTTGGGTGCACTGCGGAGGCCAACCATACTTCAGCGACAACTTTGCAGCAGCTAAGTTCAGCTATTTGACGCATGCACTTGCTGACCGTTGGTTATAAGAGGCCGACTACTTGCGGAGACTTGAAATGCTCCGGAGACAAAAAAGAAAAGGATCGGAGCACGCATGACAGCTGCACCAGCAGAGTGGTCGACTGCGAGCTTCACAACAGTTCATCGGCGCATTTGTCACGCCATCATTCCGCTTTCGCATTTTCAAGTCGAAATGGGCGTCGGAACAACTCGCCGAACAAGTAAAACGCATTCTCACACACCGCCTTTCGTCGTTGCTCACGCTGGCGTTGCTGTTTAAGCGCCGCTGCCACCACTCACACCACTCTATCTCGGATGCCGCCGCCATTTTCTCTCTAAAACATTTTAGACCGCCTCATCGCGCTCTACAAAAATAGTCTAAAACCACGGGCATGATTAGGAACGCGACGTCACCATTTTTATCCCGTGACGCAACTTTTACAGATGGCGACGGCGACCAATAGGAGCGGGCGTTTTAGAGCGCTCTCAATTGTAGAGCGGCCCGTAATACGGCCCCTGGCCTTCCTACTTACTAAGAAGGCCGCGCGCGCTGACGATGGCTTTTGACTAGCTTCCAGACCCTTCTAGAAGGCCGAGAGAGGAGGCATTGCTTAACAGCGCTAAGATGTTCCCGCTCCTCCTCCGCGCACGGAATTTTCTTAAGCAACGCTGTAATGACGGCTAGTTGGTTTTCCATCATCATGTAGGTGCGCTGAACTCAAGACAATTCACGAACACTACTGTGCGCACGTACCAGTCTTATCTTGTGTTAGTGAATTGTCTTGAAGTTCAGCGCGCCTACATAAGAAATTTTCTGCTCTGGCTATTGCCGCGCAGCCATGGGCGGTTCTGGTTCTCGTCGACGAAGACAGCGCATCGGCAGGCCCCGACTGCGAAGTCGTAAAAAGGGCTATGCGCTCGTTTTGCGGTTTGTCGTTCGCCGTCCCTGTTTGTAAAGTGTGTCGTTTCTCAGCTTCAAATATGTTTTATGTATCTTGGTTTTGTGTAGTAAAACGTTCATATTTGTTTTGTTACTGCAAGATCGTCGTCCTTGTCTCATTGTGTGTTCGTTTAGTCTGCGCTCCGCATGCCGAATCGTCAAGCGCCTTGGAGAGGTGCGGAAGATTTGAAGAACAACAGAGAACCTGATGTTTACTAGCTCTGTGCAGTCGACGCTCGTGCAACCTGCTTTTAGGTGTAAGATAGGTTTAGCATAGTTACACATGGTCCAGCGAAAGCTTGACAGCATGGTTTTGGTAGAACTCACGTAGCCCATTCAACTGCAGGCATCTGTACAACATGATGAGGGCTCAATCATCGCTTTAAGCGCCAATGGCTGACTGAGTCGAGGTTGTTGTGTCCAGAAATTCAGCCGGACGCCAAACTTCCTCGGCGAACGCCTCCTTCAAAAAATCTGGAGACTTCTCTGCAAATCATCACTGCACTGGAGGCGAGCCGTACCAAAGGGAGAGAAGCGACGTGTTTCAACATGAGCTGACCGTCCAGACAGCACGGCGCCGTGGCCCTGACTGTGAACCCCTTCTCGCCCCGCGGCATATTTGAAGCGAGAGCGCAGCAAGCTCTCCCATTGGCCCTGCGAAAGTGCTGCCGTCGGATTGGACCACTTGAGCGCAAACGGTTCTCGGTGACGGAGTCTTAGGTGCTTTCGTTCGAGACTCCGAGTGTGAGTTCGTCACTAGCGTCCATCGGGAGCAGTTCGCCCCCTGAGGAAGCGGACGCGGCGGAATCTCCTCGGCCGTCGCTGTGCGAGAACAGTCGCGTATGGCTATGTTAGCTTTCGGCCCCAGAGCCGATATCGTTGTGTAAATGCCTGTAAATAGTGTATAAAGCATTTTCTTCATCTCACTAGCGCCGACTCGGATTCATCGCTACCGGCCAGGGAGCTGATAGCCCTCGTTCACGAAACGGGTGATGAGCGCTACGCAACCAACTCCTTGGCACAACCCTGCTGACGGCAGGCTACTGTGTGATAACCCCACCGGCACAACAAGGTGCAGTTGCTCCTCGTTCGTATACCCGTCTATTGACATTATGGATGTTTCGATCACGCGATGGCTCGACGTGATGTCAGGCACGTGATTAATCATGTGCTGCAACTCCTTTCAATTCCTCCTCAGCTCCGAGTCTGAAAGGTCTCAGGTAAATGTGACGACCTTGTGGCGCGACACCGAGGTAGACGACCCTTTTCCACGCTTTACAACTACTCCACCGCCACCCCTACCAACATCCTGCTCCAAATACCCCCCGGTGCCTCTCTCGTGGCGACTGGAGAACCTCACCACATGGGAAGACTGGGCAAACCCTACTACGCTCTGAGGACCCGGTTCGGCAGAGTACCACCACAGATCTGGCTACTGACGTAATGAACAGCAGGAACATGAAAGTTTGACTGTAGTAGGGCCGTGCATGAGCCAAGGGCAATGAGGGTTCCAAACTCCTCTGTTTCAATACATGTTTTTTCAGCTATTACTACTTATCCTCCTACTCCTTTAAAATCAAATGAAAGTCAAATTGAAGCCAATGCTTAGACTGGCTATACCTAGTATAATGAAACTACAGCTTCAAAATCCTGAATGCTGTATAGACCGTTTTATCATGGGCGCTGCGATTTTGTGTATGTGGCGCCATCTAGCGGCTGTGTTATGAACAACCGCCATGCTGGTATGTGGGGTCCCCTCCCCGGAACAGGCGACAAGTAGCGGAAATCGGCATTTTGGAGCTTTCGCGTGCAAATTTTTGCTTTCTGAAAGTACCTAGCTGAAAGTTAAATTGGTTCACAGGAAAGGAAAGGCGCAGTAACTGTCACACTTGCTCTGTGGACACCCGAACCGCGCCGTAAGGGAAGGGAGGAAGGTGGGAATGAAAGTGGAAAGAGAGAAAGAGGAGCCGTAGTGGACGGCTACGGAGGAATTTCGACCACCTGGGGATCTTTAACGTGTGCTGACATCGCACAGCACACGGACGCCACTTCGTTTCGCCTCCATCGAAAAAAACGTTTTCAGTAGCAGCGAAGCCATTCGGTCAGAAATTACAAAAATTATGTTCCTGATCAGGTCGGCTGAAGGCCACAAGCCTAATTACAATTAGTGTGTAACTTTTATGCGGCACAGAGAGGCGGCGGCGCACCACTGGCAGTGATGGCAGCTTTCGATCCACTTTTTATTCTTAAATTATTTCTAGAGATCATGTCACGTTTAGGAGCAATGCTAATCGCGCTAGATTTGTTTGGTCAATAGATCATTCATATATTCTTTACTGCTTCAGCGGCTACTGCGGAAGTTCCCACACCTCCACTGGGGTTCTATTCTTAAGTATCAATTATCCATTTCGGATCCATTTACTCTACCCTGGCTACTTTTGTTGGGTGACCATCAGGCAGGGTGTTCAAGCGTCCACAACCAGGCAACCGGATTTCAGCATTGCCTACATGACTCAACCACCTGTTTGCCGGTATGTGCGGAGAGAGGCGATGACTTGTCAACAGCGGAAGCTGCTATCCTGCAATTTCTCTGACTGGGCGTTAGTTGTGTTTGTCTGACGCTGCCGTCATGCTGACATTAAAATACAAGATAAAATGGACAAATGGCATACGTATGGAATAGGGACCTTAAATTATGTCCCATAATTGCCTCATCGAAACTTGCTTTTGTCAACAATTATATAGTCCATTTTTCGTCGTAAGGTTTGCTTACTGCAAGCAAACGCTGCTATTCCTATGATCACATTCCCATTTATTATCGACAGCAAAATCTTACGAGATGCGTGTTTTAAAAAAAAAATTAGCGCTGTTTAACTAAATAAGCTGACAATTAACCTATTTATTAGTATATCGTTGTCTTCAAGTGGGACAGGTTCTTTCATACTTACATTAATCTCAGGTGACTGAATCGAAATAGTTCTTCTTTACTTGGCGGCATCTCGTAAATATTTGCCGCAAGGAATATCATCCGCTTGTTGCCCAAAGTTTGCCGTTGTTGCACGGGTATTGTTTTTCCGGTCCCTACTCTACAAACACAGTGTTCGGAACTCGCTCGAAAGGCTGCCAAAGCGAAACATTTTCGGTTGGGGATTGAAATTCACAAGCTGCGCGTCTTCGCCCAATTGAGTGAGTTGCTAGTAGAACAGTGCAGAGCAACACACGCGCATACCACCGCTATTAATGTTTTATCTTCTGTTAATCATCTCCTTTTGGTTGTTATTTTTTTGTTAATGCAAAAAACTCAATAAAAAAAAAGATTGCGTTAACCGCGGCAGCTCTTAGCAGCTAAACTGCGGCCGGCGGAAATGAAACGATCAGGGAAATAAAGGAAAAAAGGGGGCGAAAGAAGAAAGAACAGGAAAAGAAAGCACATCGCTCTCATCAGCTAATAGGCTTATATACTTTGCGGCTATTCAAGACATTCTGTGTGCAAAAAACTGCAACGTGTGCCCTTTCTCCGTAGAATTCCCTGCCGCCCCCGCTGCTATCCCCGCATCCCCCCATGAGCCGCGCAGCGCTTTCCGGTTCGAGGTTATTTTCCTCCTCGCCGCGAAAACGGTCTATAGGATACGTTAGTCTCGTGCACAGCGCTCCGGAGGTGCACAGCAGAATAAAAATAAACGACTTCCGGTCCTGTGCTCTGAAGATATAAAGATAATATCTGCCTGGAAGTGTAGATGCTTGTATTTTGTATTAACCTTATATTTCACGTTTGATTTCCTTAAACACAGAGATTTAAGTCCTCTAAAACATTTTGACATGTTCCCTCTCTCTCACTTAAAAGTTGTATGTGAAGCAGCATCTTACCAGAGCGAAACTATCCGTCGGCGAAATGTGGCCAATGTTAAAACTTTCCGAGAATGACTAATATTGCAGACATTGAGTCATGGCGGATTTTTCCAGCGTATTGCACGACAACGAAGACAGAATACTCTGCGACGAAATTGTTTCAATGACAAAACACTTGCAACCGGTGCGATTTGCATGGAAGTCGCACTAGGGGTGGCCGCAGCACTGCGCCGTAGGAAGATACCGCTTAAAACAAGAGGCACTCCATAAGCCAAGAGGCACTTCGTGTATAAAGAAAATTTCACTTTTATGCGAAGCATATTGCTAGATGTAAACCACAGACCTTCGTGACGGGTATACGCCGTGCAAAGAATGTGGAATGCTACGTCACACCACGTGATACGCTGACGTCACGACAGAGGAGAGACGGGGGTCCAGCTCGCACCGTCGGCTGCGGTTGCACGCCGCGCGGACCACATGGTATGTTGACGTCACACCACGTGATATGCTGACGTCACGACAGAGGAGAGACGGGGTCCAGCTCGCGCCGTCGGTTGCGGTTGCACGCCGTGCGGACCACGTGGTATGGTGACGTCACACCACGTGATACGCTGACGTCACGACAGAGGAGAGATGGGGAACCGGCTCGCGCCGTCGGCTGCGGTACGCCGTGCGGACCACATGGTATGTGACGTCACACCACGTGATGCGCTTATGTCGCGACAGAGGAGAGACGGGGACCGGCTCGCGCCGTCGGCTGCGGTTGCACGCCGTGCTGACCACGTAATATAGAGCAGGTTGATAAAGGGGAGACGATTGCGCTCGCCTCCAGTAGACCCTCACAAAAGGTGGCGATGCCTCTAGGGAAAGAGCTTTTGCTTTGCGTAAATATTCGCGTAGTGGCAATCGAGTATCGTTGGCCTGGGGGACGACAAGTTCGTTGTGCGTGTCGGTAACACAGTTAGATTAGAGATGAACGAGTCATGCTATTACCTAGTTTTATGCGATGGAAAAACATTGTGCATTCCTGGTTTAAAACATGTAAAAGCACGTGTAACCAAGGAAAGAAAAGTTTAGCCAAGTTTAACCATGGAAAGCCGAGTTTAGCAATCAATATGCTTCGCATCTGACCAGGCTTAACCAAGCTAAGCCTCAGCCATTTTTTATCTGCAAACTGGAGTCCTCCCTACTCGGCATGGTATTGACCGCGGTATCAACCCGCCATAAAATGGTAATAATTAGAACCTTCTAGTGGGCAATTTGCACCGCTAGAGTGCGGTGAAGTGAAAGCCATTATAGCGCGGTGGATCGTAGCACTCCACTACTACACCTCTATCGCCCTCTATTTTTCACTCCAACCTTGCTCCCTCCTTTTACATCGTAATACATTTGTCCGGCGGAGAATTGCGACAGATAGAGAGCGTTTTCTATCCTGCAAATAAATTTCAAACACCGCTGATGCCTGCTGTACTAACGCCTCCAAGATATCTGGGCCTTCTTCTGTTTTCTGAGTGGTGCGGCGTTCGAGGAAATGGCAAATGAAATGCGCCGCCAGGACGCCTGGAGCGGACGACCGGCGGGGTCAGCTTCGTATATGCATGTGCGTATGTGTGAACAACTATTATTTCCTCCAGAATGGAGGCCCCCTACTCCCCCCTTAATCGCCTGGTGACGTCATAACCTGCCGCGATGGTACAGCCTTTATCAAAAGTTCACAGCCCAGGGGGTCTACTTCTGAGCGATACTATGTGGCTCAGAATGCATTCCCACGTGTCCATACTTGCTGAAGGCAAGATGTTTTGTCCTACCCTCTGTTATGGCTTGAACTTCCACGATTATTACAGAAGTCATATTATACGGCTTCAAAGTACACCCTCTGGGCTGTAAACTTTTGATAAAGGCTGTACAAAGCGCCCCTTGTCGAACACAATCAGCATTTCATTGAACGCATCGAAGTTCATTGGCGTTCTATAATTTGTCTGGAGGAAAAGAAAGGCGTAGTATCCGTCTCTCATGGAGTCGTACTATCATCTTCACAGTAGACGAGCGGGATTATCAAAAGCGTTTCACAATCCAAAGAAGCAATCCGGGGTGCGGTGTCGGAAAAGCGCTGGGCTGAGCATCCATGGGATGGAGTTTCGTTCTTGGTGGGTAAAAGTTCTATTGATTTTTAAATCCCGTTCTCAAAAGCGTGACACCTATGCTCACAACCTTCAGCTGACAACCTTCTGTCGATAACGATGAGCCACCGTTACATTTTGCGCTATTTTTGGGGTCATTGTGTCGAACAGTTTTGCAGAATAAGGAAGTTAGAGGCTTCAGATAACAGTCATGCAATGTCCGAGTACTGGACTGAGGGGACGACGTTGCTTTGTTTTTGCATGGGATAGAGATAGTATCAGGTCAATATTGAACATAACGCAGGAATACTGTGCGAAAAACGGCAGCATGCTAAATTTAACTAACTGCGTGGGATTGTGGCATGGCTCATAGGACAATACATCTGTTGTCTTTGAGAAAGGTTATAGGTCTATTACACCGAGCACTTATCTCGGGATGCCGCATGAATGCTACTGGGAAAGTGACTCTACCTCGAGCAGAAAAGTGGCTGAGATGAAAGAGCTGAGGAATCATTGGGGAGGCCGCAGCTTGTCTGCATTCGTGCGTGCTGCAGTGTGCAATGTTTTCTTGTTGTGAAAACTGTGTATATTTTACAAGGCTTCTATTGTTCGCGGGGGAATTTCTAAATCTTCCATCGCATTTTTGCAACATTCATAGGGGGGGTCCGGCTGGAAGTGAATGTCTAGAACGAACCTCTTTCGAAGAGTAGGCCTTTGCAATTTATATGTGAGTCAGATAGTGCTGCGCTTCATGTTTCTGCGCAGAAAACGACATCCCTTTCTCCAAACTGATATCCAATACATACTGTCCAACGCCTTACCCGATTTAAAAGTTTCATCAAGTGAGGGGAGTTGTTATGGTGTGTCGCGCTATCTCCGAGAGGTGGTGCCGTCTTATCGCTTTCTTGCCGTGGGTTTCACCGGGGAGTATGTACCCACAGTAAAAAGAAAGCAAGTAACGAAAAGCCTGACTGGACCGACAAATTTTCAAAGTTACTGCTGGTCAAGAAGTCTTGAAGAGGGTGAGAAAAATGTGGGTCGTGCCCACAACAAAGACCTTCTTTTTCCATCTACACACTAGTGCCCTACCTGTTAAAGCTTCGTTATGCGAAAAAGTCATATGTGTACCATGGGGGACAAACTGTTTTCTGTGTAACAAAACAGAAACAACCGAACATATGTTCCTTGAGTGTAACAACCCTATCTTCTTTTGGGACGTGTTACAGCAAACCATTCAATAGGATCTTCCTCTATAACCGCAAAGTATCAGGTTTCTGCCAATTCACGACGATGCAATACCATACGATGCAATATTCTTGATGGGCCTGCATGCTGTGCGGCTCCGTGCTATGAATTATCGTCACGGTGACACTGGTGCCAGATCTGTGTAGGAACATTTTGCCGACAGTATTGTGAAAATGCATGTTTTGAAAGATACAGAATGTGATGCTGCTCAAATCGAGGTGGTGTCTAGAAATCTTGACAAATGAAACGACTCCACTGTTCGCTGCCGACAAGTGTCCTGCAAACCTTGTAAATATTTTTTACCGAGCATATTGTCATTATGTACATTTCGCAATAAATAAAAACAAAGATGATGCATTGAAGGCTCTCGCCTTCAAGACTGTGATGCTTACTTACTTTTTGCATGGCTGCCGAGCGCCCACAGAGTCCAAAAAACCAAATAAATTGAACATGGTAGTGGCATGGTTGGTAAATTCTCAATTTGGGGTCCTGAAAACAAGCAAAAAGAGGTATCTGAAAATGATGCATCGTCAAAGATTATGTTTCTCAGGAAGGGGAGAAGGATAGCCTTATTTAGTTAGCTTTAGACCAAAGTTTAAGCAGTTTGGTAATGCTGTAAAACGGTTCACCCTTTCTTTATTACAAAACATAAGCTGCAAAAATATAGAGGTCACCTGAACAGAAGTTACAGAATACACAACCCCGCTGTCAACGATGGAAATATTAATGTCGCCTTTACTCGGATATTCAAGTTAACGTATGTGAAGCACCGGGCAGATGCAGCTTTATATATATACTGTTTTCCTACGTACCGTATTTTAGCAATGCCACCTGAAAGGTTTGCTTCTCGGCACGAGAAACATCTGCAATTGAATGAGCTCATTTTATGAATAATGCTCATTACCGAAATGATATTTGAGTAACATATGAAAAAAGATAGCGCTTGATAATTCACGTCTACGTTTGCTAGGCTCGTCGGATGATTAAGAACTTTTGAGCATTCCTTCGCAAGTGTTTTAATATGAGGACTAAATCTAAAGTTCAATCTGAAGCCGCGGCAAGGAACTTTTTACAATTCCACGTGGCCTTAATACGCCTCCCAACTCATTTTTCAACAGCTCTCGAAGATTTTATCCCTTGTGACCTTTAATTAGCGGCTGTCCTGTACTCTGTCGTGTACAATCCAGTTGAAGCCATCTAGAATATTTAAAGAACTAGACTTAGATACATGCTTCAAATGACGAGTCTCATATTTTGGTAAATTTATTATTTGAATCAAATAGGGAGCACATGAAGCCTCCATAGTTAGTATTGCCAATGCTAGCAGTGACAATAATGAGGCTCCTTGTGTGCCCACATGTGGCTTCTTATTCTGTGGCATGTATACTGCTCTCATGCGCCCAATCATTTTATTGTGAGACTCCCTTCGTAACAATGCAAGCAATGAAGTGAAATAACAGGCGATCCTTACGGATGAACGTCTCAAGATAACCACAATACGAGCCAAACTTTGAGGGGCATGCTTCGCAAGTGTGAAGTACGATGCAGATATAGCAGTAAGCAGTATCTAAGAGAGGGACAATCAGCATGACCGCTGTGCTTGTTGGTTGAACTGATATTTTGTCACTGTCCTTTCTTGCTTCGCTTTTAGCTAAAAGATTCATGAATACGTATGCCCGTCTTGTCACTCCTGGGTTGTGCGCATAACAAATATGAGCTTACGGGTTCCTTGATGAGTGATGTGGACTTTACAGAAATTGTATGGTATCTTCAAACATGAGAATCGCTCAGAAATAAAATGAGGACTACACGGAAGGAGTGCTAAAGCAAATAATAAGATTAGAAGAACATATAGATTCAAGCTATATTTGATGTTATGTGGAAGGATTATTCGTATGATGCCTCAGTGGCTTATGGGAAATATTTCTCAAAGGACACTCAAACATATTAAGAGTGAGAGAGGTGAATAAAAGGCGGAAGGCTAACCGGAACATACCATTGTTCTACCCTGTAGCGGGAGGAACGGCAGATAACGGTATAACGCCGACCCTGAGTTTTGGGCTCTTGGCGGACACGCTTGGCTTCTCAATCCACTCGCAGAGCATTCGCGCGAGTATCCGTTGTTCGGGATCGTAAGAAGCCATTCGACTGCGGCGGTATAACGCCGACCTTCAATTTCAGCATGTCGGTGGACCGCTTGGCTTCTCAATCTACTCGCAGAGCGTTCTCGTGAGTATCCTTTGTTCAGGATCGTCGGAAGAATTCCGACTGCGGCGGAATAACGCCGACCCTCAGTTTCGGCATCTCGGCGGGTACGCTTGGCTTCTCAATCCACTCGCAGAGCATACTCGTGAAACATCCATTGTTTGGGATCATCAGAAACTTTGCGACTGCGGTGGTATAATGCCGACCGTCAGTTTCGGCATATCGGCGGGTACGTTTGGCTTCTAACTTCACTTGCAGAGCGCTGTCGTGAAGCATTCTTTGACCAGGTCGCCAGTAACCGTTCAACTGCGGCGATATTAAGCTCCTGTGGTATTCAATACCTGTTTAGTTGCATAATTAGCGTTTTTTTGTGAACCTCTCGTCTGTACATTTTAAGTGATCGTGTGTATTCTTCTGTATCTTCTTTTGCTGTGTATAGAGTGTGCTTTATTTGTTACTTCTGACTGCGACCATCACTCTGGCTTAAACGGGCAAAAGCTGGGCACTAAACGGCCACCCTTTTCTGTCACTACAAGGCAGTTGAATTCCGGCTGAGCTTGTCACACAAGTCGAGGGCATCTGCTTAGCGACCGGAACAGCTACCCCACTTACTCTTGGGGGTGTCTGGGATTGTGCGCGCCATTAAGGGCTCATCATAAATAATCCCCGAATTATTAATGAGTGACACCAAGTCCCTTCCAACAGGTATGACAGGATTCCGGCGAGGACTAGAGTGCCTAAGACACTGTCTTAGATTTGGTCAGTCACATTTAACACCAGAGAGCTTTCGGCCTTCCGACTTTAGCCATTTTTCTCGACGTTGTAAAATCTTATGACAGAGTGTTTCAGAGCTCGGTTTTGCACAGGTTGCAAGGCGTGGGCATACAGGGCCATGCGCTAAGGTTCTTGTTACTCGTTTGTCAGTGGTCGCACGATTCGAGTATGGTTAGGGAGTACCATAAGCACCGAAAGGGCTGTATCACGAGTTGCGCCTCAAGGCGGTGTTCTTTCCCCCACGCTTTTTAATGTTGTAATGACTGGACTTCCCCATTCACTGCAAACAAATTGCAGGCAAGTGCGTGTGTCAGTATATGCCGATGATAGTTTTATTTGGATTACAGGTTGCCAACACAAGCGACTAGCCGGATAGCTGGACAGGCTCTACATTCGGTACGAGCTACAATTCATGATGTAGACGTTTGCCTATAGTGGAAAAATCCGGCTTTGTTCTGTTTCCAGGTGTAGGAAGACGTCACGCACGGTAAAAGGTACACCCTGGTCACTCTTGCATTTGCCATTTCAATTACATGCGTTTCTTGGGTGTCATTGACTCCCGTCTTCAGAGTCAAAATGCTGTCGACGCGATTGTCGCATCTCTTTTTTCGCGTCCTAATGTGATCCGTGGAAGTCCAAGTGAGCAATACGGAAACCACTGTTCTTCAATGGTAAAACTACTTGAAGTGCTGGTGTTCAGTCGCATATGTATCAATTATCTTTAATTTCTTTCTTGGGATCACAGCTTCAACGTCTTGAAGGTTTCTTTAGAAATGGCCTAAGAAGATACATTGTAGTCCCTCAGGCGGCAGAGAACAATGCAGTACCTCATGAGTTACTATCGAAACTTCTGCCTTGTCGCTTCAGAAACACTACTAATGCGACTTGGCCGCCTCGGAGAGACGGTAACTGGGCAATCCTTTCTCCAGCTGATTCGCAAGAGATTTGAGTCGAGAGCCTACTTGGAACTTAATACTCTTACTTTTCTAGGTATTAATGGTTGAAGGCAAAGAAAACGGTTGAAACGACCTTGGTCATGTCCGACCCTCGACTCACGATTCCCCATGTAAGCGCAAAGCGCAGTTCTCCTTTAGCGGCAACGCGTTGGCTTGCACTTTAACTTTTCAAAACAGTGTATGACCACCACCCTCACATTGTCACTGATAGTTCATAGATAAGGTGAAAAAATGTAGATCACCTACTTTTACATTCCTTCTAAGGACTATACGTGGTTTGCACGGTTTACTGAAGTCGTAACCTCCACGAAGGCCGAAGGTGTTGCTATTGAGGTGCCTTTGCGGAACCCAGGGTCTTGGCCTGCTCAAACTGTTATCATCCTAACATATTCAAAATCTGCCCTTAAAACGTTAGAGCGCGGTTTCCTTATTTATGCCTTGTCTGTAAGCTCTATAAGACTGGTGCATAATCTGCACAGCAGAGGCTTTACTTTACATTTCCAATTGGTGCCCTCACACATAGCTGTCAAAGGCAACGAGGTGGCTGACAGCCTCGTTCGTAAAGCAATGTTAGGTACATCATCAAAAACGTCCCTCACGATAAAAAGACTCTTCAGACCAACTGTAATAAAACATTTTAGTACCCTGTGGATTGCGCCCCACAAGCCATGAGTGACCAAGGGACTGAAAAGACATCAGGCCACTGTACTGCACCAATTCGCACGGGCTCGTCTCGTATTCCTGCCTGGATGCATAACACGGACATGACATCGTCTCCGTTATGTTCTATATGTGCTGTGTTTGGGGATATCGAGCATCATATTATCTGCGGTGCGGAGTGCAACGCGGAAATGTGTGTGATGCTCGCTTCCTTCAAGAAGACAGGACTCCTTCACATTGCACTTCAGAACATTGTCTAAATGAATGGAAACTGGACATGCAGCAGGAAGGCTTCACGCCTTCTTTTACAATTTCTGCAGGACACTGGTCTTGACTCTAGATGGTGACAGCTGAAAATTGACTGTTCTATTGTGAGTGTAGGTGTGTGTAGATTGTGACTTCTGGAGGAGACTATGTTATACTGAGAGTGCATGTGTGCATATTTGGTGACTGCTGGTGTGCTATTTGCGGGAGGGAAATATCTTCGGTTATAAAAAACTGTGCATAGTGGGGCATATTTCTTTGATATTAGGACTTTTTCTTAGCATGTTAGTGAGGATAGGATGGAACAACTGGCAACATAATGAGTAAGGCTAATCCCACCAGTAGCATACAACTCAACTCCCACCTAAGCACCGAATCACCACAGTGGCGTCCAGACGTAGCCTCAAGACCATCGGTTGAGCGTGGGCATCCAGCTTTTATTTAATCTGTTAAATATGTTACACGGTATTATTTCATGTGCGATTCTTGCTTTCCACCCCGAAAAGAGCCCTATAAATGGGACATCACATTGGTGGCAGGCAGCGGTATTTTCGGCTCTGGTATTGCTCTTAATCAGATCCCTGTGCCACGGAGAGTACGAAGGATACACGGAATCCGGCCGACTGGCTGGACTGCAATTGAAATGAAGGAGAAAGGTTAAGATCAGGTCAGGCGAATAGGTCGAGTGTACTAGCGTTTAGCCATTTGGTCCCTATGTTTGATGTTACCGGAACTGTTCGCGAATTTCATTAATACCGTAGAGTAAATTGTCAGCATGGTCTCTTGCAGTCATGTGCTGTGTCTCTACAAGTGTGAGATGGCAGGCGCTGCCAAAGGGTTTGTGTGGCATGATGCAGAGGCCTGGAGGCGACATTTTCTAAGTTCAAAGAGGGTATGATCACGTGGTTTGACAGAGAGCCTTTGACATTGCGCATCCAGCGGTTTATGGGTGCCCGACAGATGCCTAGCGAAGAGGGCCGATCCTTCGCAATGCGAGTACAGAAGCTAGCGCAGGCAATAATGACCGATGAACTTGTGCGCAAATGACGAGGAAAGCAATATCAAGAAAGAATTGCTGCAGGATCAAGTGAGATCGCAATTTGTGAATGGGCTGACGGACAGGGTTTGTCATGTCACGCAATCCATCGACGGTAGACGATGCAGTCGCCTGCACAGTCAACGAGGAAGCGAACGAACTCCTCAGCGGCGGCATGTCTGAGACAAAAGACATCGACAGGGAAGAAAGCTGGTCTCGCAAAGAGATGAAAGAAATGAAATAACGATTGGAGAACATTGAGTGGTTGCTCGCGGCATCACAGTCATCGATTGCTCCATATGAGCTGCGTTATTCACGTAGGGCATGTTTCATGTGTTGTCGAACTGGTACATTTGCTCGTAACTGCGCTGTACGTGCAGTCTTCAAGAAACAGTTCATTCCAATACACAAGTAGGTCGCCCCTCTGACTGCTGGGTGGAAGGGGCTGAAGGAAAACGGGAGATTTCGGTGAGTGGATGCGCTTGAGACGGGAAGATAGAGAACAGAACAAGAAAACAGCAATATTTGGTTATCCTCGTATTTGGAGGAAACTAGTCCGATAGCACAGTGCCGTATAAACGGCCATGAACCTGAAGTGTTTGTTGACACAGGCTCTCGCATTTCGCTCATTTCTGAACGGGCCATCAAGAGGTTGCAAGAGTGATGTAAGTACAAAATTACTATCGCGGTAAGCTAGCATGGGTGCTTTGTTGGCATCACTGGGAGAAAGATCGACATCCGCGGCTTTCTTTCTTTGCAAATTTTCTTAGGAAAAAAAAAACTTTTTTCAAGTCTGTTTTGCCATTGCGGACAGACCTGCAATCCAACTGGACGAAATAATTGAGCAAAACTCCATATTGGCCCAAAAAGGTAATATAACAATTGAAGGGGTTTTTGAGCTACTAGAGTGCCAAATTCCTATTAAAAAAATTTTAGGAGTTCAACGCTGCTGAACCAAATATTGAGGGAAAGCACGAGTTGCGGGTGACAGAGTGTCCTTCTTCTTCTCTTTTTCTTCTTCCTCAGCCCACATATAAAGCCCCGGTTTAACCAAGCCATTTGAACGTGCCTTAGTGGCTTATAGGGGTAACGTGAATGCCAGGGCCCTGCCAGGCTAATTCTGACATAACCCTCTCGTGTGAAACGAGAAACCGAAGTTGACAGCTCCTGCCAGCCCACCTCTCGCTTTTGTGTCATGTGGTGTGTGACGTTGCGCGCTGCACCTAGGCTGCGATAGTGCTATGCCGACCGCTTCAGTTGGTATCCAGCTATCACCCTAGTGTCATGTGGGGTGTAACGTCACAGCGTCACGTGGGTACCACGTGTCTACCATCCGCGCTATGCTGAAGGCTCGAAACTACTCAATCGCAATAAAACTGGCTAGCTGATTCCACGAAAGAGGTCCCTCAAGCGCTAGCGGTCCTCGGTGGTGCGCCCGAACGCATATCCGTGAGGGTGACGTGCCCTGCACTATACCGGCCTTGTCGGAAAATATTTGCTGGGGAAAGCTGGCGAAACCCGTAGGAGTATGCCTGGTTAAAGTCGTCAAAGTTGATTCGGCTTTGGCACATAGATTGATAGGATCCGCGAGTGTAGTGAAGCAAGACGAAAGCTGTCGCTTTGCCGTCGGCCTTGCAAACTTCAGTAAAGAGGGATTATCTCTGCTCCGAAATAACAACATTGCCACCTATCTCTGCGCTGTGGAAGAACCAAAAGACAAAAGAGTGCTTGCGGTCATTGCCAGGCTTTGACAGATGATGAGATCGCGTCTCTCTTTATGTGTCTCACGTACCTGACGAGGACGTGGCCCAACTGAGAGAGGTAATCAAGACATATACTGAAGTTTTTCTCGAGACAACATTGACCTCGGGCAATGTGGGGCCATCAAACACGACATAAAAAACAGAGCGCCTCTCCTGTGTACACGAGGGCCTACCGCATTTCCTATGCGCAGCGCGAGGAGATGGCCAAGCAGGTGCAGGAGATGCTAAAAGCCGGAATTATAGAACATTCCAAGCCCCCGTTTGGTTCATCTGTACTACTGGTTGAAAAGCCGGATGGGTCAATCCGTTTTATAGTTGACTACAGAAGCTAAACGATTTGCTGATGACATTGCTTTGCTAAGCAACTCGGGGGATGAACTGCAAATAATGATTGATGACCTAGACAGAAAAAGTAGAAAGGTAGGCTTGAAAATCAATATGCAGAAGACTAAGGTAATGTTCAACAGCCTCGGGAAGGAACAGCAGTTTACATTAGGTAGCGAAATACTGGAAGTAGTAGGCGAATATGTCTACTTAGGACAGGTAGTAACCGCAGATCCAGACCATGAAAAGGAAATAACAAGAAGAATAAGATTGGGATGGAGCGCATTTGGCAAGCACTCGCAGATTATGACTAGCAGCTTACCGGTATCGCTCAAGAGGAAAGTATACAACAGTTGCGTCTTGCCTGTACTCACCTATGGGGCTGAAACGTGGAGGCTAACCAAAAGAGTTCTACTTAAGTTGAGGACAACCCAGAGGGCTATGGAACGAAAAATGGTAGGGGTAACATTAAGAGATAGGAAGCGTGCAGATTGGGTCAGAGAAATAACTCAAGTTACCGACATTCTAGTGGAAATTAAGAAGAAATGGACATGGGCAGGACATGTAGTGCGAAGAGAGGATAA
>JAJIZL010032005.1:61953-164139 GCA_023969395.1 Amblyomma maculatum
AGCTAGCACATAACCGGGTTAAGTGGAGAAATATGGGAGAGGCCTTCGCTCTGCAGTGGGTATAATCAGGCTTATGATGATGATGATGACAGAAGCTAAACAGTTCCACCAGAGTGGACCCGTTACCTGCTGTTAGATATCCAAGAGACTCTGTAAAGTTGAGATCGGCCAAGTACTTCTCGGTTGTGGAG
The DNA here is from genome assembly GCA_023969395.1 of Amblyomma maculatum. NCBI lineage: Eukaryota > Metazoa > Arthropoda > Arachnida > Ixodida > Ixodidae > Amblyomma > Amblyomma maculatum. The sequence continues at coordinate 62,145 of JAJIZL010032005.1, forward strand.
TTTGCCTCTGGCTTCTGCAAATTGAGATTGGAGCCTTGTGGTAAGGAAAAATGGCTTTTAACGCGACCAGTGCTCATTATTAGTGGGTGAGAATGCACGCAGGATTTGTAAACAGTTCTGTAGTCTGGCAGCGAACCGCAGACGTTGTGCTCGAAGGGTTGACTGGCAACAGATTCCACGTGTACATGGGTGAGATAATCGTCAGTAGCTCTGCGATAGAGGAGCACATGTCAGATATTGAGGCAGTGCTGAAACTGAAAGACGTCGGGCTGAAGTCGAAGCCAAGAAAACGCCACTATTTGAAGGTGGAAGTAAACTACCACGGGCAGGTGGTGTCTTTCAACGACGTGCCTCTAGATACGGAGACATTTGTGGCGGTTCTTCGCTTTCCCAACCCAAGCGGTGTCAGAGAGGTGCGAGAGTTTCTGGGCTCTGCAGGGTATTATCGGCGTCTCATCGCAAACTTTGCGCAAATGGCTCAGCCACTGAGATGGCTAACAGAAAAACACACATTTCGCATGGACAGCCGAGGCACAAGCTGCTTTCGAGAATCTGGAAATAAAGCTCGTTAAAGTGCCAATACTCAACAACCGTGACTCTTGCAAAGAGTTGATCCTTCAAATTGATGCCCCACAGTGCTCGGTTGGAGCAGTCGTGTCGGAAAAGTTATAACAAAATGAAAAACCGCGGGCTTTTGAAAGTCGGCAGCTAAATGAGGCGGAACAAAATTATAGCGTGACAGAAAAAAAAATTCTTCGCTGTTGTCTGGGCGGTCCGCCACTTTCGCTGTTACGTATGGTCCCAAGTTTAAATAGTGACAGACTGCCAACCGCTTATGAACATGACGTATCCTACCTCGCGACTGGCTCGCTGGAGCTTTCAGCTTCAAGGCTGACTTTGAAATAGAGCATAGAGCGCGAAAAGTGCAGCACAAGGGGATGCCTTGCGTCCGCTCGGAACCAGTCTCCGAAAAAGGACTCAGCTTTTATTTCGGTTATTAATGAAGGAAAGCTTAAAAAGGAGCAGCAGAAGGACGCGAAACTTCAAGAAATTAGGGATAAACTAACTGACGACCCGGAGTCTTCAAGCGGATACGCAGGGAGTTAATCTGGTTTGATCTGAAAGGTGTGCCCGTACACGACGCAAACGCCAGGCGCGGTTACCAGAGAAAGATACATTGTACCGCACGGCCTGGTTTAAGAGGTGTTACGTGCATACCGTGACACACCATACTCCAGTCATTTCGGGTCCAAAAGATGAGACATAAACTATAAGTATTTCTGGCCAGAAATGAGGAAGTATTTTTAACCGAGATTGAGGAAGTTTAGCGTCAAGAAATGAGGAATTTCACTGCCGAGTACCTCGCTCAGTGTGAATCCTGCCAGTTACGAAAAACACCGAAAAACAGTAAATGCGCTCCGCTTAAGGAGTTTATATAGTTTAGCGCACCTTTTGAGAGAACGGCCATGTATGTTATCGGACTTTTACCGATCATCAGTAATGGGTACAAGTGCGTGCTAGTGTTCTCCGGACACCTGTTCAAATTCGCGGAAGCCATGTTTGTGAGTGACCAGCAGAGGCCAACAGTGGCACGTTTTGTTGAGAGAGGCGTTTGGCGCCATGGTGTGCTCGAAACATTGCTTACTATCCAAGGGAGCAATTTCACTTCCACAGTTATGACAGAACAGTGTCAGATTCTAAAGGCTAAAAAGCTGAAAACAACAACATACCATCCAGAATGTACTGGGACAATCTAGTGGCTGATACACACCCTAAAGCAGCTGCTCTCGCATATTGTGGCACGCAGCAAGACAAACTTTGATTTGTAGATCGCGTATGTAATTTTTGCATACAACAGCACCGTCTACGAGAATACTCAGAGACGCCGTTTTTAATAATGTATGACCGAGACGCAGACATGCCGTAAGAGGCATTTGAGGAGTGTGGGAGTCCCAATACTCCGTCATGGACGACGATCGCGCAGAGCGCGCTTTACGACTGCAGCTAGCTCATGAGATGGCCAAGGAAGCTTTGGCTACCGCCTCCACGGGCCAGAAAGCGAGACATGACAATAAAGCCGCGAAAACAGAGTTCATGGCAGGAGATCAGGTATTGGTGAGAGTTGAGCACAGTGAAAGGAGCCTGTCACATAAACTGACGTCAAAATGGAAGGGCTCCTACCACATCATGGAAAACTAGGCCTCGTAATATTTCATGTTCGACGCTGTGAGGGATGCACCCAACTTTCACGTGCATGCGAACGGACTGAAGCACTACCAAGAAAGGACGCCTGAAACTGATTCAAAACAGAACAGAATCGAAGCTTGCACACACAGCGCACCGGCTCATTAAAGTTACAATGACGTAATTCTGCCCGCGGTTACCAGCTCTATAGATCCCGAAATCGCTCATGGTATTCTGACACGTGCTCAACATTTACCGCCGCAAAATTCTGAAGACGGTTATATTCAACCCAGCAGCCCTGCCTAGGATCACGGGGTAATTCACAGGCCGCAGAGTCGCAGGCACTAGACGACAACAGGAAAAAATCTCTGAACTGCCGACAGAGCCAGACTGTGAGCTGATTTGTATCCAAATATGTGGCATATGTACAGTCCTGTGTCTTAATTTATAACGTTGTGAGCTTGCAAATCACGTTTCATGCATGTACAAAACTTAGTATGACACCCTTTTCTGAACACTGTTCAGAAGGCTACGTTTTATAATTGTACTGTTTTGTTTAGTTTTGCTTGCATGAATATTATAAACTCTGTTTATTCATGTGCATACCAATCAGTATGATACAATTTTGGACCTCTTTTGGAATGTGTTTTCGTTGCAATGCTTTGCTAAAGGGAAGAATGTGTACAAGCATTTTTGTTCACAGTAAAATAGTTGCCAGTCCAGCCAGTTGATCGTCAACTGGAGTTGATGAGCTGGATGCTCTCGCTGTTGTGTTTGAAATGCGGATTGCTTGTATGGACGATGATGCGGTCGAACTCATCTTGGATGTGCTTTTGTCGCAGTGCGCACGCAGTTTAGGGTCAACGACGTATGGACACAAGAATTGATGTGGCGGTGTATAGACATCGAAAAAAACGTTTTTCTTTTTTCGAAAAAGCTATGGTAAGAATATGTGATGGCTAATTGTCTGTGCCAGAACTTGGCATCTGGGGTGTGCGTTGATCCTGGAGTCTCCGACCTCTGCAGAAGTTTGGCAGCTCGTGTCGCCTGTGTCCGAAAACCGGATGCGAAGAAGGGTCGCTGAACGGCACACTGGAATGCGGGGACGACAAGCTAATGACGGCTACACGGACGCTGTTGCAAAAGTGACGAGGGTGCTGAGAACTGAAAGATAGGGCCCGAGGTGTCAAGGAAAGCTTCAAGGACCGCAGGGCAGAGAGGAATGTGTGACAGGCTAGAACAGGTTGACCCAGCCTCATCTCCCGAGCGACGACAGCCTCAACATACAAAGACGGCTTGCTAGTCCTTCCGGTGCGTATGTTGATCTCGCCGGGTGAATCTTCATTGTCGACGCTGCCTGCAGCTTTGATCATCATCTCCCACCTTAAGCACCGGATAACCACAGTGGTGTCCAGATGCAGCCTCAAGACAGTCGGATGAGCGGGGCATTCCGCTCTGATTAAATCTATGACTACCCTATCTCGTATGCGATTCCTGCTCTCCACTCCGAAAAGAGTCCTATACCCGGGACATCACACCAGAAGTGGTAGTTTATCGCAAAATTTTGGCGAGAGGTTTCACGAAATGTGCGGAAAAGCATGCAAAGTCATTCCGAAGGCAATCTGTTTTCAAAACCTTATTCATTGAATTAAGGGCCCTGATGCATCAACTTTCTAATAAGTGGTGAGCTATAGAAATTCAAAGGATTTAACCATCCTAGTTTTTTCTTCCAACTTAGGACGAAGTATTGGACAGTGTGATTGACAGAATCCGCGGAACATGGGCATAAATGACGCCTTCTGTTTGTCAGACCCGTACGTTTCTTGTTCATCTACCGCCAGCGCTTTATCGAAATGACGTGGCCAGGGATGAACGTCTCTGGGATGATAGGTTTGCTTTGATAACTATGCATAGTTGGGTAGAGTCACTGAGCACGAGATCGTCGCCTATTGGGCGAAATATATTTTCCCGTCGGTCTTCGCACCGTACGTCTTCGCAGGAACGTGGTTCAGACCTCGTGCCGAGCGGCGGCCATATTTATGACACGGGAAATATATTTCATTGAAAGAACTCGTTCCTGCAGGAGTGTGCTCCAAGCTAAAACAGAGACTTCAGAGCAACGGACTCGTGTGTGCTAGTCTACCAGCATACCAGTTTTGCATGCTATTTAGTTGTGCTTTTCTTGTATTGTGTTTTACCTGATGACGTGGCATCCGCTGGAAGAATGGTATGCCCACTTATCTAAGTGGATTTAGGCTACTGCTACGTCAGGAGAAAGCCAGCCCATGAGAGGACCTACTCTATCGACGACGAGCGGCGGCATTAAGAGATTTTGTCGATAATCTAAGGGTTCTTGTTGTGAGATTCTTGCAGGGAGAGCCCATGCGGCCCCATGTAATCGGTGCTCTAAAATTTTGACCATCTTCCCTCTAGCTATGCTGTTCTAATACATAAAGATGTTTTTTGTGCACATTGGGTTTCCTTCGACATCCTTCGCACCCCACGCGAATCAAGAAGAAAACTTGAAGAGCACTGCAGAATATGCATGGAGTAATGCGAAAGCACAGAGGCTGCTGTTGGTTGCTTCTAATTGCATAATTCATTTCTTGTTTAGCCATTTTAGACTTTGGCATTTTCAAATTGCGCACCAATCCTTTCCTATGTCCTTTTTACGGCTCTAATTCCGGTTGCGTGGCATCACATCCTTGACGTACCCCTAATTGACGGCCTTAGTTAACTACTTTCGTCTTTGGTACTTTCAAATTGCGCGCCAATCCCTTCCTATGCCCTTTCCTGGCTCGATTTCAGGTTGCGTGACGCCATATTCTTGACGTTACCTTAACTGGCTGATTTAATTAATTATTTTAGTCTTTGATAAAATTAAATGTGGCGCCAAGCCGTTGGCTAGTGAGACCATTTTGTCTTTACTTTTACATTTTTACCTCAACGTAATTACCTAATTAGTTTCTCAGACACAATATTACGTCACCCACTATTGATTGACACAAGCCATTGACCTCTACCGCTTCTCAATTACAACTGCTGCGGACACAATTTTGCGTGTGTGGCATCCAAGCAATTACCTAATTAACTTATTGCCCTAATTGCTTTTGGGCAGAACATTAGGTCCTCCTTTATCGATTGATACCACTCATTAGCTTCTACCATTTATCAATTACAACTCCCGCGGACACGATTTTGCGTGTTTTGCCTCCTTAATTACCTAATTATCTTATTGGCCTAATTATTTCTTGGGGCAGAACATTACATCACCCTCTATCGATTGACATCACTCAATAGCCTCTACCACTTCTCAGTTACAACTGCTGCGGACATAATTTTGCTGACACGTTCTGCGGGCGCGGTCTGCGGACAAAAATCTGTGAACATAGCGAAGTAATCCTTTCGCATTAAAAACTAGAAAAGACCCTCTACTGTTCGTTTAGGTCATGTGATAGTTCAAACCACTGCCATTCTGGGGAGGGAAAGCGTAGCAGGGGGCGGCACAAAGCTAGGTGGGCGGATGAGGTTAAGACGTTTGCAGTGGTCAAGTGAATGCAGCTAGCACACAACCGGGTTAAGTGGAGAAATATGGGAGAGGCCTTCGCCCTGCAGTGGGTATAGTCAGGCTGATGATGATGATGATGATGATGATTCTGGGGAAAATGTATAGAGCATCGAGCCCATCTCAAATGCAGTGCGTAAGGAGGGTATTTACACGGTGGAGAGATGCAATAACACATTTTAATAAAGGATAGCCTAGCCAAAACCTGCTCGTGGTCCCTTATCCCGGGAATTGCGATAACCGAAGACGTTATTATGTACAAGAAGGAGATTTAGCAGAGTTGAACTGCCGGATTCCATTCTTGTCTTTTTCACATACTGAAACTACGAAGTTTCGTAAGTGAATTCGCAAAAGGCAGTGGAAAGAGACCCGTGGCGCTAAACGTCGACTGTAAGTTGTTTCATTCTATGCTCGGGAAGCTGAAATTTCCGCCGAGGAGGGGATAGGTACAGGTTAGGCTGAGTAAGATATTGTCACGCCACTGACGACGACGAAGGGTTGCGATGATCTGGGAGAAGAAGAGGAGAAAGAGTTGGTGCTTGGGGGCTAGTAGGCTTCACCTTATCCCACTGCCATATCACTGTAAATAAACACCCCTTTTCTATTTCACCGTAACAACTTGATGGAAGGTGCTCCGTTCGATCCCTAAGTACGGCGCAGCAAGACCAACTGGAGTTTCGACTTAGTCGCCATCTTGCTGGACTGCCACTGCTTTCAACCATCATGGACCACACCGATTCTAACCGTGCCAGCCGCGACGCTGCAAGCCAGGCTCGTGACAGGCCTGCCCCCTCCAGCTCTATTCCCTGCCAGCCTTACCGGGAACCACGACCGTTTGCAGGAGGAGAAGGTGAGGACGTTGAGAAGTGGCTGCTTCATTATGAAAGAGTTAGTCGGTACAACCGGTGGGACGCTATCACCATGCTCACAAATGTCGTTTTCTTTCTAACTCACACGGCTATGACATGGTTCGAGAATAACGAGGACAATTTGACAACTTGGGAACGGTTTGCCACCGAGATCAAACAGCGTTTTGGTGACTCTGTACCGAGCAAAAAGCGGGCTGAGCAGACCCTTGCCCAAAGAGCTTTATTGCCGGATGAAACTTGTACCACTTATACAGAAGAGATCCTCAGATTGTGCAATGTGTGAATTCCAACATGCCCGAAGAAGACAGAGTCGGCCACTTTTTGAAGGGCATCGCGGCTGACGTGTGCAACTTTTTAATCGCCAAAGACACCCTTGAAACCGTGTCCGATGTTATTAAACACATCCCCGCTTTTCAAGCTCTGAAAACGCGTCGTATTGCGCCAAAATTTGGGCGGCTGGCCAACGTGCCTACTATGGCCAGCCTTGATGACCACGCCCAACTAGATCTTCCGTCGACGATCCGGCAAATCGTGCGGGAAGAACTCCTGCGGCTCAACCCACTTCCCCTGCACGAATCTGCTGAGGTCTCTGTCCAGAAGGTATCTAGACGGCCGGCTTCGCCACCACAAGCGATTACAGTGCAGCCTTTCCCACAAGCTCCTGAAGTTGCAGCTTCTATTCACTATCCTCCTATGCATTTCGCCAACCGGAATGCGTCGATGCCTGACGCCCCAAGGTATGACGTCGCCTCAAGTGCACATAGATCTTCCATTCGATCTACCAGGATTCCTGAGCAGTATGAGCATTCAGCCAGACCTACGACGCACCCAGCTGTTCCCTGTTCTTATTCGCAACAGCATTTTCTACCTTCCCCTCCGATATGCTACCGCTGCGGCGCCGAAGGTCACATCGCCAGATACTGCCGCAGTGGTTCCCACCTCGCTATAACCGTCTGGCGCTTCCAACAGTACCCAACAATCGGCAATACAATCCCGTGTTTCAACAATCAAATACTCAGCGTGGGTATTACTGCAACATCCATAACCAGTATCTCCGCGACCACTCCCCTGCATCTGACAGAAGTGTTACTCCACCACCCGCCTCCCGTGCGCGTCGTTCTCCATCACCACGACGGCGCTCCATGTCGCCTCAGCATCCTCAGCAGGAAAACTAACCAGCGCGACCAATGGGGGTGAGGCCGCTGGAACTGTGCTGTGGGCCAACATCCCTCTAACTATAATGCTCAAAAACAAAATTCGTGTGTTCATTGATAATGTGTATACATTAGCTTTGGTGGATACGGGCGCGACTGTGTCTAGATGAGTAATCAGTTTCGGTGCTTTTGGGACGCAAAGTGATGTTTGAATATAACCGTGCTTCAACGTTTTGTGGTGTAAGTGGAGAGGCGTTGCGGCCACTGGGTGTGTATAGTGCGCAAGTGTCTGTGGGTGGTGCAATATTTCGAGCCGAATTCGTAGTCTTACCACCCTATACGCATGACATCATTTTAGGAATGGACTTCTTGATGTTTTGGGGCGCTACCGTGGACTGCCGAAGTCAAGAGGTTCATTTTGACGGCTGGCATCTGCCGATTGTTTTTGAAAGTGGCCGCAATGAAGAAACAGTTATTAGTATTACCGAAGACACAGTAGTTCCACCTTTGTCTGCCATATTCATCCCCGTGTCCGCTCCACTTCTTGACCAGGTTTCATTTCAGGCCGTGGTGCATCCTGTTCACTCAGCATGCCTGAAGAAAAATATTATCCCTCACTGTATGATCTCCGTGCATCACGGTAGTGCCTCGTTATGGACAATCAATCCATCATCCTAGCCCGCAGTTTAACCAACGGGATTGAAGCTTGCCGCCTGGGGACCCGATGTGCTCCACATCGTTGCTTTGGTCACAGAAGCTACGAGTGCCACCGTACCTCTGCCTGCTGATGAAACTTCGATGTCCCGCATGATCAGCGCCGATCTCAGCTCAACTCAACGCCGTACTCTTGTGGATATTCTTCTACCCTTTTCGCCTATGATAGACTTTTCTCAAACAGATGGAGCGACCTCTCGCCCTGCACATCGGACCCATCATACTATCGACACTGGTTCGGCTCGTCCAATTCGTCAAAAGCCATCCTGAGCAAGGGGAGGAAATGCTACGGAAGAAGGTGATACAGGAGTCATCTAGCCCCTGGGCTGCCCCTGTTATTCTTGTATGCATGAAAGACGGTTCGTGGCGATTCTGCGTTGATTATAGGCGTCTAAATTCTGTTAGGAAAAGGACGTCTATCCTCTTCCTCGCATAGACAATGCCCTCGACTGCCTCTCTGGTGCGTCCTATTTTTCTTGTCTTGATCTCAGATCTGGCTACTGGCCAATTCCAATAGACCCTGCGGATAAGAAAAAAAACAGCCTTCGTAACGCCAGATGGCCTTTATGAGTTTAATGTTATGCCATTCGGGGTGTGTAATGCGCCAGCCACATTTGAACGCTTTATGGACACGGTTTCGCGCAGCTTAAAATGGGACATTTGTCTTTGCTATCTGGACGATGTCGTCATATTTGGAAAATCCTTCCAAGAACAAAATGACCGTCTAGTACGCGTCTTGAATTGTCTGCACAACGCCGCCCTAATTCTAAACTCGAAAAAGTGCCGCTTTGGAGTGCGCCAAGCGCTGATGCTAGGATACCTTGTCAATGGTGATGGTGTAATGCCGGATCCCCAGAAAACTGCCGCTGTTGAGTCTTTTAAACCCCCGCAGACAGTGAAGGAGTTGCGCAGTTTTCTAGGGTTGTGTTCGTATTTTAGAAGCTTTATACATCGCTTTGCTGACGTTGCTTACCCATTGACGTGATTTCTCAACAAAAACTCCACTTTTGACTGGGCACCAGACTGCGCACCAGACTGCGACGCGTCATTTAGTCAACTTAAGTTTCTTTAATATCGGGTTTTACGTGACTTTGATCCTGCTGCAATGACAGAAGTTCACACGGACGCTAGTGGAATCATTCTCGGGGCGGTCCTTGTCCAACGGCACGATGAACGAGAGCATGTTATCGCGGACGCAAGACGTACCCTGAGCAAGCCGGAGCGAAACTACACAGTCACCGATCAGGAATGCCTGGCTGTCGTATTCGCTGTGCAGCGTTTTCGTTCATATTTGTACAGACGGTCGTTTACTTTCGTAACTGACCATCATTCACTCTGTTGGCTACGGAACCTTCGAGACCCATGTGGTCGCCTCGCACGCTGGGCCCTCCGGTTACAGGAATATGACTTTGCCGTGGTGTTCAAACGCGGGAGGCGTCATGCAGACGCAGATTGTCTTTCTAGGATGCCAATGGCTACGACTGGACCTAACAGTGACGATTTCGATAATTATATATCGACCCTCAAGCCAGCGTTCCCCGACACGAATGTTTTCAAAACGGAACAGCAAAATGATAGCAGTCTGCAGCCTCTCTTGGCCGCCGCCGAAGCCAGCGTACATAGAAGCCGTTTTGTGTGCATGATGGCCTCCTATGGAAAAAGAGTTATTCACCTGTCGGCCAGCGATACCTACTCGTAGTTTCCAAGACGCTGTGCACGGAGTATTACGTGTTATGCATTATGATCCAACTTCTGGGCATTTGGGATCGGTTCGAACACTCCACCGTGCTCAAGAAAGATTTTACTGGCCCAGAATGCGCTCGACGATTGAACAATACATTGCCAGTTGCAAGCAATGTCAACGCCACAAACGTCCAACTGCAACTCCGTCTGGCTTGCTGCACCCTGTGAAGACCCCGACAGCTCCGTTTGATCAAGTAGGCATTGACCTCGTAGGTCCGTTTCCGAAGTCCGTGGATGGAAATCGCTGGATTGTAATCTGCGTGGACTATCTCACACGTTACTGTGAAACCGCCGCTTTTAAATTTGCTACGGCTCATCAGGTGTCGCCTTTCTTGCTTTACTCAGTCATCTTGCGACACGGGCCGCCACGAATTGTCATCACTGATCGGGGCCGACCATTCACTACTGATGTTATTGAAGAGCTCATGCGTTTCTGCTCCGTAACTTTCCGAAACTCGACGCCATACCATCCCCAGACAAATGGCTTGACTGAGCGCGTCAACAGAAAGCTTATCAACATGCTAGCCATGCATGTAAACGCAGGGCATAAGAAATGGGACACCATACTACCCTTCATCACGTATGCGTTTAATACCGCCACGCATGAGACGACTGGGTACAGTCCATTTTTCCTTCTCTATGACAGACCGCCACGCTACCTACTGGATACTATCCTGCCCTTCACAAGCCGTGAGGACCCCTTCCTGGCTGAGACCCTCCGTCTCGCCGAAGAAGCTCGGAGAACCGCCCGAATACGGTCTGGTGCTTCACAAGAACGTTCTAAAGTGCGATACGATGCCAGACACCGGCGGGTCACGTACCCTGTAGGTGATCTAGTCTGTCTGTGGCGCCCAATTCGGCCCCGTGGCCTACATCAAAAACTCTTGGCCCACTATGACGGACCATATGTGGTTGTCAAACGCATCACTGACTTATGCAATAGCCCGCCTGATAGCATCGGGTCGTCGGTCTGCCCAAACCGAACTATGTCATGTTGCCCGCTTGAAACCGTGTCAGCCTCGCACGACTGACGAACACGCCCAGAGAGCTTAGGCTGAGTAGGGGGGAAATGTCACGCCACTGACGACGACGAAGGGTTGTGATGATCTGGGAGAAGACGAAGAGAAAGCCTTGGTGTTTGGGGGCTAGTAGGGTTCACCTTATCCCACTGCCATATCACTGTAAATAAACACCCCTTTTCTATTTCACCGTAACAATATTACTGATTTCAAATATAGATTTGACATTGCTGAATCCGGGCGGTCTATAATCCGAGCCAAGAGGGGAGACGTTCTGGAGTAAAGCTCTGCACTAAAGATTTTCGTGGACCAAAACATAAACACTCTCTGTCGGAACGCTAAGGCATAGCTACCATCAACTTAATTTCAGAAAGCGCCGAAAGACCCCTTTTACACTTGATGTTAAAGGTTACACGAAAAACTGGCAAGAAACGAGCATGCGTAAACTTATCCAAAGGTTTGAAAGATGCAACAACTGCAAGAGTCGCCTTCCTTTTCAACCATTATCGTCACAAATACAGTGACACGCAACGCGTTCAGAACTAGATATGATGACCCTTTCATGGCCCTTATAGCATTTCCCTGACAAAACAAGGAGAAATACATATGCCTCACTGACTGTGAATAAACGTTTGTGCAAACGTAATGGTAATGCGAATGAATAAAAGTCATTAAAATTTCCCTTCGCTGTCGAGGCGCCAGTCTATGTTGCAGCTTCTTGCCGTACTTTCATGGAACGACGAGTATGGCAAAGAATTGAAGTAACAAAGTAGGCTCATCCATGATATAAGAATTCACCCATAGCGAGATAAAAGACGGATGCCCTGGCATGGGATAATGTAGTCGCTCCCTGTTAAAAAACGAGATATCGCTCCACATTGATAAAACTTTAGAGCGACAGCGTTTAGGGCAGCGTTCTACGGAAGATCCGGCATTGGCATTCTTAGATAAAAATCAAGCCGATCACCTAGGCAGGTAGTACTTGGCATGTGACTTAGTCGACCACCTATCTGTCAATGGGCTGTGTTGACGTAATGACACCGCAAAGGGTCCCTAAGTAGGAAGGAGCTGCCATCTCGGTTGGTTCATTTGAGATGAAGCGCATTGGTTAGGACTCAACCTTCCAGAGAGTGCCGAGGCAGGCACGCTACTCTTACGCTATCCAATCACGATCGTGCGGTTTCTATAAAACAGGATTTCTATCAGCGTCGGGTGGTTGATTAGAACCAGTAGATGCATAAGGTGATAACTTGTTAAAGCGTATGCTAATAACATGTGTGAGACATTAGCGGCACAATTTAGACAATTGGTAACTAAGCAAGCAGATATTGCGTACAGGAACGTGGAACTACAAGAGCAGCAGATGGCATCATTAACGCCGTTACGTTATATCCTGTAATGACGGTATTTTAGTGTACCGCACACCTTTTTTTGCGGTCCTAGGTGATATTTGAAATCCAATGTAATGACCCCGCACCTTCTAATTCGATTTTATTTCACCTTTTTTTCCACAGTATTATTTTTTTTTGTTTCACCGCCTTGGCTTTAGCTAGCACTCCTGCACTTTAGGTCGATTTGTTGGTTGTTTTTATGCTCAGGGTGCCTATTTCATGGCCTTTTTTATCACCTTTATCCACACCCAGTTTGTCAATTTTAATTCTTATTAGCAATTTTATCTGAATCTCGTTTTTTTTTTTTGCCCGGTTGCTAGTTTGTATCGCTTTTTTTCCGTGAATTACATTTTTGTATTAATGTTGTAATAAGTGCTCTTACCCTTGTCACTGGCTTTGCCGTGTAGGTTGTGTTTTCTATTCACTCCTCATTACCTCTATATATAGATTTTTGAAAATTCGCATTCTCGAGTTTTACAACTCGTGTCCTGCCCTTCCATCTCTGTTCGAGGTGTTGGCTTTTTTTTTTTTAGCGCGACGTTTCGTGTTTGTGATGAAAAAGGAGGAAAACGTGCTGACTCTTGCGCTCCTTGCATCAATAAAGCTTTTGAATAACCTTGCGCAAGCTCATAGCTTGCAAGCTTTTGCCTGTCAGCTTTCACCAAAATTAAAGAGGGTGGTGCGGTTAGGGGACTTCGCAAATAATGCTGTTGAGTGCAGTTGTATTTTCTGCGTCTGTGTCTGCCTTCATCTATCAGCGCTGCGTGTCTTAAAAAGTGCTTAGAAGTTAGCACATAAAGAAACCTCAGGTCCTGCGGCAAGCTTTTTTTAGATATTTCTTTTCTGCATAAAAATTTGTATTCCAAAACTATATCAGGTTTTGCGCTTTGAATGCGGGTAGGTTTTAGAAATAGGCTGACATCATGTACGTGGTAGAGCCGGAAGATTGGATTAATAATTTCATTGAATCAACTAACCAGTGTATATCCAATTTTCATTATTGAAATGCCATCGTTTGGCTTTCACAGGCAAGATATACAGTCATTTATGTATCTGACTATATGGAAGAAAAACTTTAATTGTCACTATGATATTAGGCTTTTAGACTGTATGCAATAATTACGCATTGCTGAAAAGGCCGCTCAGCAGCTTTTCTAAAAAGAATTTTTGATGTTTGCTATTTTCAAATACATGACCAATTAAAAAATATAAATGGTGGTCGCGCCCTCTAAGTCGGGGTCCTTCAATTGTACAAAATGATGTGCCGCCTAACAACAGATTAAATAGATAACCTAATGTTTAGCAATTTTTCCGCATAATTATGTAATCTGCAATGGATGCAGTGTCTTCGCGCTTTTAATCAGCAAAGACGGTACCGGCGCATCTAATCTAAATGGCATAAAATAAATCCATTTAACGTAAAAACAACTTAATTCAATGTGACTCTAAAAGTGAGGGGTGAGAGGTTTTCATTCATAAAGGTTTACAACATATTGTGCAAAGTATAAGCGCATCTTTAAAAGTTCGGCAGCAATACTGAGAGAATGTGTAACGCGTACATGCAACCGCGATTTCCTTTTTCTTATTGTACACGCCGGCAAGAATGTCGGTAGAGCTGCAAGGACAATGTGCTCCACATGGAATATGACGAGGACGATGATGATGACGACGATGGTGATTGTGATGATGATAAAATGTTTATTTAGTGCAGCAAAAACTTAGGTTAAGGGAAAGCTGATGAGATCCCCAGTCCGTGGACGCGTATTAGCAAACCATATCCTGTAGTAAATGCCGCCGTCTGTGCTCTTTCGACGAGGGCAAGTTGTTCCTCGAGGTCCGAGCTGGACATGGCCGCCTCGCAGCCCTCTCACGTTGGCTGATGTATTACGTCCAGACTCTTGTTTTGGTGGCAAGCCCCTACCATATGGTATAAGGTTGCCTTATGACCACAACATTGTCACTGAGCTGAGAGCATGAATTCAAACCGAGTGCGGCGATCAGACTCGTTTATTTTATTTGTCATTATAACTTCCCTACGTACGCTGAACAAAAAATCAAATCACCCATCTTAACAGAAGCGTGTTAAATAATTTTGTCTCCGACTAACAAATCCATGGTTTAAGGTTAGAAGCCCATAATTTTGAATTACCCTGTACCTTTACCTTGGATTCAGGAGTCCTTAAAGTTAATGCAAGATTTAGTAGCAATCGTTATAAAATTTTGTCTCGAATGTATGGCTTTGAAGCATCGTAGGGAAATTTTCCAGGAAGCATTAAAGCAGACAAACCTATACCAAAGTTTGAAGGGGGCGGATAAGGTATTCTAATCAATTAATTAGAGGTCCTTCTTTATGAATCATCTTCTTAAGCGACAGCATATCTCTGTGGCGAAAACCGTTGGCGTCGTAATTGTCGGCACCACGTGTCGGAAATAGTCAGCGGCTGCATAAAAAAAATTTATCGTGAACATTTGAGGTGCGAGGGGTGGATGATTGATTGTTGCGTGATAGGCTTTGACAAAATAATAAAATCAGAGTAATAATTAACTTATAAATGAGTAAAAAAATAAAAAAAAAATACCTGAAAAAGAGGATTTATTTTTTTTAAATGCTCAGAATGAAACACTGATGCGAAATAATGTATATTAGAAAACTTTAAAGTGGAAATTGATTAATTATTTACCTGAAATATTTGAAAAAAAAGAATGAAAATGAAGTTTTAAAAGTGACCAATTGCTTATAATGAAAAACCAATCCTTGCTGATGCCATTTAAAAAATTCAGAATGTATATTTGACCAATTATTCTGGAGAAGCAAATAAAAAACGCAACAATGTTGAAAATGGTGCTTAATGGTGTCAAATTGATTAGAATTTAAAGCGAATCTTGATGATGCTAACTAAGAATGAGACGCCAATGCTTCATGATGCTAATTAGGCAATTTAAAGCATGTAACTGTTCGATATATTCAGTGCAGTAAAAATAAAAGGTTTGAATGGTGATTTAAAGGTGCCAAAATGCTCGGAATCAAAACCAAATGCTTCAATTAGGAATGCTATATGTATAATTGATATTTAATTTAAAACGGTCGAAAAAATCGAACATTACAAAAAATAGTAACAAAGGTGTCAAAATGCTCAAATAGGAGAGCCAATGTTTTCTGATAGAGAGCATCAGTGTATAAAAGATAAGAAAACAAAGAATATAAAGCATAAACTATTTGCATAAGGAGAATAAATATGGTCCTTGTGTGTGAAACGCATATGGAGTTTTAACCCGCACTGGAATGTATCAAATTTCAATAACCGGCATCCGAGCCTATTGGTATCAACGCAGGGCATGCTAACCGAGAAAATATATAAAATAAATCGAAAATAAAAGTGAAAAGAAATTATTCGCGAGCGTTTGTTATCACATCATACCCTTAATAGCTGAGATTGCGTCACTGCAACGTAAAGGCGAAAGCTTCACTACGTAAGGCAGTTCGAGCCGTCGGCTATGGACGGTTTGCACCTTCAAGTGATCTTGGCAGGTTCGGCACCTTTCCTTTCCTATAAAGCAATTTACATAGGAAGCGAAACCTTCACTATGCGATATATAGCATGTCTTCATGTGACCCGATTTGCTTTGCGCCGCTGGGAGCGAGCGGAGGCATCTCACATGAGCTCCGCGATTTTCCAGCAAAATTCCTCGTTTTTGGCCGCTTATGTTCACCAACATTGCCCTGTACCTTCATCTACCGCTCCGGATCAGGTGAGGTGATTTCCAGACCAAGCCAAGCAAAGTTTCATTATTTTTTTACCGAATTCTTTTGGCCGCAACAGCTGCGACAACTAAGTCTAAAAGCTGCCGCACGACATGGGGGCGTTCGCGATCAGCGACGATGGCGATGTCGCTTCCCGCCGAGCCCAACAACGCCTTGACTGTGCCTTACACTGTAGAAGGCACTGGCCGCGGATTTATCTGATTTCTTATGGATGGCGTTCGAGGTGCAACGCCGATACCGAAGACCATCTCCGCCCCACAAACGACCTGCCCAGGCCCATGCGTCAGCCACGACATCGACTCCTCCGAATTTGCGGCGACGCTGACGCCTTCCACTGGTGGCCAAGAAGCGTCCGCGTCTCCACCTGCCCTCAGAAAACCTCATGATAGTCCCCCGCCCACAGGGCATTCTCAACCTTCACACAGTAGGCCCGCACGACTCGCTCTTCCCATCTATGCAGCCGCCAAAGTCGATCACCGCCTGGCGGTTACTGCCGACCTGGGCACGTATTACGAGTTTTCGTCGTTATCGAAGCGCCGCTATCTCACGTGACCTTATGTCATCTGACTGGTCGAAACGCCGGAACTGTGTGTTGCCAATACGGCAACGGAAGAGGTGGCATCATCATGTTCCGACGTTTCCACCAATAAGATGACTCGAGGTCGTAGAGATAGCGACAGGGGGGTGGCTGCTCCCGGCCCTACTGGGCTGACATTGCTAGGTTACCGCCGCTTGCGCCGGAGGCTACCCTGCCATCTTATTTTTATCTGTTGTAGGCCTTCATTGCACCCGCCACCGCTTCGGTGGTGGACGACGGCTGTGGCGATGCGCGTCGTTATCTCTCACTTTTTTTTCTTTATTTCTTCACTATTTTCTTTCCTGCCGCATGAGGCAGCAGAGGTCGCTCAGCTACAGAGCCAGTAGTAGGGCCACGCATTTTCTTTTTGTTCTTCCTACAGTCGCAACAGATAGCGACACTTGTTTTGAATCGATATTTATTGCCTCAGGGCATCAGTAAGGTATGATAAAGGATGAATAAATGAATAAATGAATGAAAAAAGGTTGGCTGATTTTATGAAGTCTAGAAGTGAGCGATGATGAGGTCCCGGCGTCCAAGCCACATATGAGGCAGGATTGGTTGCTGAAAGGCCAGCCATCCTCGGGTGCCGGATTCGTGTTGGTTTGAGTACTGACACACGACAATGACACAGACTCAGAATACCGGCACAGGTACGTATCCACCTTATAACAACACTGTCACAGTGAGTACCCCAGAAAGCGTCTGTGCCGTGTCTTATGCCAAGATCGGCACCGTTACCGTCGACAAAACAGCAGTGTTGGCTGCCGCCTAGGCCTCAGCCCCAGACAATTTACGCGCGGGAGAATTTTGTACTGGGCCTACTGTCACGAAAACGACGCTGAGATCCTGGCCGAGTCCCGAACTCACAATTCCGGTCACTCACTGTTGCTGCTCGCCTCATGGCCAAGACTTCGTTGTCACGCTTGCCAACACCAAGCTGCCCCAATACATGTGGTACTCGGGCTTTACCTTTGATATCTTCCCTTTGGTGTCTCGCCCGGAGTCGTGCTTCAACTATCGCAAGCTGGGTCACCGAGCGGACCTGTACTCCTAACCACGAATATCTACTTTCCACAGCTACGGCGTGGCCCACGAGTCCCCACCAGCCCGCTAACCTCCTTCCTGTCAAGCCATGTTCATCGTATGCAAAGCCTCACATCCCACCGGCAGCAGAAGCTGGATGTACCGCTTCGTGCCAACCCATAATGCCCGAATCCTCAAAGTCCGCCACGGACACTGCCACTGACACTGGCACTTCGCCAAGCGGCCGCCAGTCCCATCCTCGCGAACACGACCACCAACAACTACCCGCAAAGAATGAATCCTTCCCGCTACTGCGAAGCAGCAGTCCCCCAACTGCCACAGACACAAGCCAACCACCCAAGTCACAGGAACCGAGGGCTGACTCATCTCCTCTAAGATGACTTAGTTGGAGCAGAGGTAGGAGCAGGTCGTCTAGGAGACGCAGCTCGCGGACCAACTCCAACTCCGATGAAGAAGAAAGACCTATCAAACATTTGGTATGAAAGACGCAACTTGCTGACGACAAGCAACTCCGTGCATCCTATCCGCAGGTAAGGGAGCTGGCAGAGTTAGTCTGACAACTTCAGCAACAGTTAGCTCAGTCTAACGCAAAAACCAAACAGTACAAACTAAAAATGCACAATCCCAAAATAATAATCGACTGTGGTTGACGCTCGCATTGATGTCTCACAATGAAAACATGGAATTAATTCAAAACCGCCGTAGCAAACGAAAGGCGTCTTTTACAACTTGACCAGATACAGATGACCTAGAAAATAATTGCGAACAGAGATCTACAAAAACAGACCAAAGACTCGCCGAGGTGGAGGAAACTATCTAGAAATTAATACCATAGTTTAAAAAAGTAACCGACGCAATGGCAAAATTTCCAACTACTTTCATAGCTCTCCTAGCTAAACGACTAGCTGACAAACTAGGCGTGACGCACTAGTATCCCCTAGCCACCTGGTAATAATATTTCCAACGCTAATTGCAGGCTGTTTGCCTCCCGCCCACACTGCATTTTCACACCCAGCCGACGGCGCTTTGGCCAGTGCGTCCGCCAGCCACATTCTCAAACCCAGCATATATATTTAAACCCGGGCGAGCGGAACCTTACCCAATATGCGATGGCTGGTGCACCTGTTATAGTCATCATCATCATCAGCGTGACTATACCCACTGCAGGGGGAAGGCCTCTCCCATATTTCTCCAATTAACCCGGTTCTGTGCTAGCTGCATCCACTTCACCCCTGCAAAATTCTTAAACTCATCCGCCCACCTAACTTTCTCCCGCCCCCTGTTGTTATAGTGTGGCAATATAACTGCAGGGGATCCAGAGCGAAGTGTTCCGCTTTGTAAAATACAGTTTGGCCTAAACAAACAGAACGATAGTCATAGCACTTCAAGAGACAAATAGAAGTAAAGCTTGCAGGATATGCAGCATACAACGAGAAAGTGGTGGCTGAGTGCCGGCCGAACACAGCTACACTTGTACACAGCAATCTAACTGCAGACCAAACAGATTTGGAAACGCTTGAGGTCTCTCCTACCTTTTTACAAATCCTAGCAAAAAAATTCGCACAACATCCCCTCTTCATTCTAAACGCAGACAATCCACCTAAAGACAACAGCACGAAAACAACCACACTCTTCCTTCAGGCGCATCTAGCCACTGAAAATGGAGCGTTGCTGGCTTTTAAAGACTTTAACGCACCCCATGCATCATGGGGCTATTCAACTAATAGTACAAAGGGAGCTAAACTGTGTTAGACAGTTCAGGTGCTTGAACATACCTTACTCATCGATCCTAATAACACTATAGCCAAACGGGCGAGTTGGTGGAATAAATTTGATGTCAAAACAGCGCGAAAGACGAACACCACAGCGAAGGAACACAAGATATACGTCGTTCTTGAGAGCGGCAGCACGCGACGCATGTCAGTAGCTATAACGATGAAGATTACCACACTACACAAGGAATACGTTCCCTGAATTTGCCTTTGCAAGAAATACCACCGAGGCGAGATTGGAAAATATGAATACAAACATAGGAAGCGATCATTATGTGCTATGTACCCACTTTCCGAGCCACGTACTGCAAAATACGTCCCGAGGACATGACGCACACGATTGCGACGCCTTCATATTTGTTCGCTCGCAAAAACCAGCGAAAGGTATAACATATTTATTACGTTGCAAGACACCGCAAGCACTTCAAAAACTGCTGCACATGAGGAAAACAGTCCGAGCACGGACGCTGTGCTATAGTACACATGATGTAAGCATAAAGGAGTATTCATGCTCGATGACGTAAAAAGAAGCATAACCGACGTATAAAAATTCGGCTCACGCGACTTGAAAAGGAAATAGAGGCTTACTCGTGGGAACTTAGCCGATAACAGTGGCATCAGACTTGCTACCACCTTAATGGGCAACTAGCCAACAAGAACAGATGGTTGCTATTAAGGCAAATTCATTCGATCCTACGAGAACTATGGCCGACTCTTACAAGCACCTACGTAGGATCTCGCAATCTTGCCAGGGCACCGACGAAGAGCTCGTGAACACATTAAAGGATCAGTACGCTAACACCTCCCAGGATATGCCCACGCCTGATGGGTAGTCAGGATAAGATAATACTCACATGGATAGAGAGAAGATTTCATAACAAAACATAACATAATCATCAGATACAATACGGATTCCAAAAGAATAATTCAACTGAACAGGCTTTACAAAACATTAAAACTGAAATAATACGCAATAACCCGCCGGCGTGGCGCAGTGGTTACGGTGCTCGACTACTGTTCCCAAGGATGCGGGATCGAATTCTGGCCTCGGCGGCCACTTTTCGATGGAGGCGAAAAGCAAGGCACCCGTTCCGGCCTTTGGTTTGGTTCGTGGGGCTCAACGCCGCCTCTATATGCACGAGTTGAATGGTCATGTGGCCCCCCTAAATATCTGGCAGTTCCACTGCATGCATTTAAGTCAAGTGCAAATTACTGAAAATAGTGAGTTCCAGTAATCTAGAGTTATGCTAATACATTTGTCCCCTGTCGGCTCTCAATCTTCGGTAGGGCGCAGGCCTGCATTATGTTTTTGGCGACAAAAACTTATTATGTGCTTCAGGTTCTCCGCTGTGCTAGATATTACAACCAGCGTTTTCACGGAATATTTGCGACTTTTATTTGGTCATAAAATTTTCTACCGTTTCGACCTGATCACCTATTCAGACCTGCTTGTGCAGGGGGGCTTGGTTTAGTGCATCTGTATGTAAGGCAGTTAGTTGCCCGTTCCTTCTTTTTTCGTGATTGTTCACATGCGATTATTAGAGAATTCCTACAAGTTAATTTCATGAATCTGCTTCGCGACTTAGTGGTTTTTTCAGGTTTTACTGATCGCCCACAGTTACTAGGATTTATGCAGGAAGTTTATGCTTCGGTGAGGTTTTTGACAGTACGATTCTCGAATGAGTACTTATATTCTGTTTCGCACAAGATACTGTACAAGGAATTGATAGCAATTCTTTTTCCGCCCCCACTGTATCGTTCATTATACTTTTGCCGTAAAGGTCATGATGTGTCAAAGAGGGTGTAAAATGTAGATTTCTCCTTGAACGAAAACATTTTTCTTTAAATTACATACCGAAGCTCTACCTGTAAACACTTGGCTCCATAGGAAAAATATTTTTGTATCTTCTGTAAACTGCGGTCTGTGTGATGTGACTGAATAAACTGTTTCAATAATTGCAAAGACGCAATTCTCTTTTGGGGCGTGCTGCAAAGAACTCTAAAGAAAGACTTTGTTCTAAATTCGTACAGTGTGCTGTATTTTGCTGTTAAATAATCTGATTACAAAACATATGACATGTTTTTCTTTATTGGACTTAATAGCTTGTGTAAGACACGCATGTTGGACCGCAACGCTGAACCTGTGGTAACACCTAGACTCCATTTTAGCAGAATGATGATGCAACTGAAGGACATTTATAATGAAAATGACTTTCAACCTGATTGGTTTCCGCTGGTGACACGGTGTTTAAATTTGCCTGCCTTTTAGTTGTGTTTTCTGTTGTACAGCTGTGCAACGGCTGAAGTGCTTTGTAATTAGTCTGTGTACATAACATTTTCTGTACATAACCACGTGTAATAAATATCATGTTATATAAAAAAAGGAAGTGGTGGCCTTATGGTAGAGCATCCGCCTCCCATTCGAGAGGTACTGGGTTCGATCCCTGGTGCCACCGGCCTCACATCAGTTTTCAATGGGTACAAGCTTTCCCTCGGCCTGAGGCGCGTGCTTTTCTGGGGTGAAATGGTTGGGAAAAGGAATCACGGCCCAAATAGTTGCGCCGATGTGGCAGTGGTTCATTTCGCTATCGGACAACGATAAGTCGGCCTCTCGCGATAAAAAGCCCATTTTGTGGCCCTTTCCTTGTTTTATAAATGCTGCAGCTGAGGCTTAGAGGGAGCACTACAGACACTGCAAGACAAACACGAACCACTTTTGCAGGCTGCGAGGTTCGAAAATGGCTTTGGGACAACGCGGATGAGGGGCGCAGCGGGGTTGGCGGAGCTGCTCCCAAGAGCGCACCCATAGAAAAGCCGTGCGCCAGGCCTGGGGACGCTTGTACCTATTTTTACCGGTGGGTGTGTTGCGGTGGGTTTCGAACCACCTCCTGCAGAATAGTGTAGTATTTTAAAAGTGCCTGTAAATGTTAGGAATTTTATGAATTTGAGTTATGGTTATAGGCTCGTATTTCGTTCTTTTCCCCACCCTGCTATTATCTGCAGTAGATCGCACTATCTATAAAAAAGAAATAGAATTCAAATTATTGCGTAGTGAAAGCACTTGATCTCACATTTAAGGTTAGCAAGCTATGCAATAACGAAGCGACATTTGTTAGGAGAAAAAAAAAACGCAGATGCCAATGGCAATGCTTCATTTTCCCTTTTGAATTAAATATGTAGTGGTGACAGAAAAATTGAACAGTACGGAAAGAGAGCGCGAATTGAAGAAAAGTTATCAGTGTCACCAGGAATATGCGCTTCAGTGTGGGAGTCAATACTTTTATCACCACATCATTACTAAAAGACAAAGCAAAAAGTTTTGTCGTGCAACTATCATTATGCCAATGACACCCACCCGTATAAACCTAGATTAAATTTCTTTCGTATATTGATTATTTCTAGCCTACCTACACGCCAAACGTAAACTGCTTAACTTGTAGCACGGAACAACGATAGCCTAAGCCAGTTGAAAATATCACGTTCGAACATTATGTAAAACCTCCCAGAATGCCATATGTTTGAACACGACAGATATAAAACTAAATATCTCTAAGCGCTTGTAGTTACTAAAGAATAGTTGTACACCATGCAGACAAAATTTCCCACACACATCTCTTTCATAATAGGATGACGTTCGAGGACAGAATTTGTGCTTCCGAGGGGATAGTTTACGATAGAGGGCTGCTAGTGTTCGAGTGCGTAGTTGTTCAGTGTATGTCAATGCTTAAAGAGACATTTTGCCCACGACGTTCTTACAGCAGCTTCAATTTTACTCTATAGTAATTCTCTGCTGAATCGATTTTAGAAAGAGCACTCTTGGGCACAGCTGTCTTCCGAACTATTTCAGTCGACTGGTGCCTAAACTCGAATTCAGAAATTTAGGAGGGAAATATCAGCTATGAACGAGAAATATTTATAGCGCAATATCATTGCTTCATCTGCTAAATTGAGAAGCGAGGGTATGTGGCAAATCTCCAACCTTGAGTACATGCATTTTATCTGAAATCTCCGTGCCTATGTGTCTGCCTACATTGAACATGTGTGGGACGTTATTGTTGACGTATGTGTTACAAGTGTAAGCCGTTTAGATGCTGAAGAGTTTGGGGAATTCAGTTAGCTTTGAAAAGAACAGTGAGCCTGGTCCATCACGGAGTCATCCAGAACTAAGATGCGCCGTGCCAAGCGACAGGAAGAATAGTAGAGACAAGACATCAACAATGTGTCATCAACATATATCATCTATAACACGATAAAGTGTGCCATACTACTGATTTCGCACGTTATCGTGGGTTTATGCATATGAACTTTTTGTACTTTTTTTGGAATGCAAAAAACATTTAATTGCTTGACAAAGTTCCCCAAAATTTATTGCAACATTATCAATTCCAATCATGAACCTGTCTCTGCCGCTACACTGGGAGGCAATTGTGAGCGTATAATACTTATTAGGTGACATATGAAAAACGTATGTGCTTCAGATCTTTTCATGCCGCCTATGTATTGCACACTAAAGCAGCACATGTCTAATTGCCCTTGCATTAAAAATACTGTAAGGAAAGGATTACCAGGCATTCTTTTTAATAATGTCATACATAAAACAGTGGAGGGGGGGTCTACACATTATTGCGCCAGTTCTGGAATTGCTAGATTACCTTCCATAGTCAGTGGCTCACTTTTTAGCGGAAAGTGCCCGCTATTGAAACTCGTGCCGAATTCTTCTTCCATTCAGGTTTCCATATGAAGGAAAAAAACGACAAAAACCTTGTCTAAAATGCCGAAGCTGAGTGCTCTTGCAGTGTTGTTGATTGCAGATGTGGCATTTACAGTTAAAGCGGCGCTGGAAAAGAACTTGAAGGGAATTTGTCTGCTGCACTATGAAATAACAGACAGTTTTCTCTTCTTAGTTGTCTGCGCATCTATGAGTGCGTTTCTGACAACGCGGAGTTACCAGCGGCGGTGTTGCGAGATGCTTCGTACTTTCAGCTGAACTGAGAAAAGGGAAGCTGTTTTCACAAGAAGTTCGAGTCTGATGATTTCTTCATTCATAACCCTCAGCAAAGGAGCACAAACGCAGGGAAAACACACAACACACGGACGCCCTAATGAAGGGCTTCCGAAATTTCGCTCAGCTGTGATTCTTTAACGCGCACTGAGACCGCACAGCACACAGACACCCAGTTGTTCTCCTCCATTCAAAACCGGCCGCCGTGGCCGGAATCGTGCATTTTTAGGAGCAATGATAATGGCTCTTCATTTTTAAGCGAACCGATCACGCATATGCTCTCCTTGTTGCTTGAGCGGCTTTACAACTTTACCGGCTTTCCACTTTATAATTCTTCATTCTCCATTTGAGATTCATTTAGTCTTCATTAGCGCACTTCTGTTGGGCGAGAGAGCCGCGGCGTTCAATCGTCCTTAGTATTTGCTATTTGGAAATCAGGCTTCAGCAACGGTTTTATGAGTCAGCCACCGTTTTCCGTTGTGTGGGGCGAGTAGCGATGCTGTCGTCGATAGCGGCACCCTCTGTCCTACAATTTCTCTGACTTTTGGGATAGGGGCCATGTGGCACAATTTGCCCTAATTCCCTCCGCGAAAATTGCTCTTATGAGCAGTTATATTATAGCCCATTTTTTGTCGCGAAGTTTGTTTATTTAAACGAATGGCTGCTGTTTCCATGACCGCGCTCAGTAACTTTCGGGATGCATGTTTTTAGAATACAGTTATTGCAGCGCTGTTTAACTCGAAAATGAGGGAAAATCAATCTAATAGGCAACGTTGTCTTCAAGTGAGACATGAATTTTTTTTCATACTTGAATGACTGAGCCCTAATAGGTTCCCTTGCCTGACGGCATCTGGTTATTCGCCCATGTGATATCATTCTCTTGGTATTGAAGAAGCGTAGCTATTTGGGCCAGTTGGTGCATTGTGCGAGCACCAGCGGGAAAGACACATGCACAAGTAGACGTTCACCTGTGTATACAAGTAGAAGTAGTTCGTACTGTGTACTTACTGTACTTGTGAATGCGTCTTTTCAGCTGGTTTATTCCCTGTACCATCCTCTTGGTGCCCGCCGCCACGGTGGCATGTTGCACGGGTATTCTGTCTTTCCTGTCTCCTCTCTACCAACAAAGCGCATGATGGAAAATTTCAGACGGTGCTTGAAGATCAAAGGTCGCTCTTCTTCTCTCGATTAAAAGAGTTGTAGCCGGAACAGCTTATAGCTGCGCGCATGCATACCATCTCTTTAATCTCTTTAAACTTTGTCTGCGGTTTCTATTGTCAAGTTAATACGAACAAAGGAACGAAATCGATTTTGCTAGACGCGGCAGTATTTAACATACGAGCTGCGGCCGGCTGAAATAAAACGAACAGAGAGAAAATATAAGAATGAAATAGGGGTAAAAAGAAGAAGAAAGAGGAGTGAGTATGTAAAAAGCGCAAAAAATATAAAAACTGAAGATAGCGCACCGTCTGCCTGAAACTGTATCAGCTAAGCACCTAAGGCGCTTTTCGTCTATTCAAGAGGCTATGTGTGAAAAAGAATTGCGTAGTGTATGCGCTTATTGCGTAGTATGCAATGAAGTCTTTACTGATAATCTTCATATTCCAGGCACCCTACCACATACTGAGAAAGTTAGTCGCTCCGCGCTACGACTTAGAGGTGATTTTCCTCCTCGCAGCGAAATAGGTCTTTACTAGGCTAATCTCAAAACGCCTCTGTAGTAGCTCGTTGCGAAATAGACTGAGCTCCGAATGGGTCTCATTGGGTGGCTAACGCAAATGGAGGACCAAGGTACACCAAAATGCAAACAAAACCATACATTGCACCTTGGAACAGAACACACGATGAGGCATTATTGCTCTCGAGTAACACTGCGCACCACGCGAGTGCTCCTCGTAACTTTTCCGGAATATTCATTTGGTTTATTTTTAATCCTAACCGAAGCCCGGTTCGCGATTGATGAAAGCTTTCGCAGGCGCATATGCAAGAGTGCCTATTCTCACAACCCATATGCATCAACGAGAAAATAGCGCTGCCTCTTGATAACAACAGTTTGGGCAAGCGAACTGTGTCAAAAAACCTTATCACTTTTGAAACGTCAACAGAACTGACGGCTTCCAACCTCCCGTAGAATGTAAATGTTTGTGCCTTCGCAGTTATCTGGAGATTCCTTCGTATAGCACTGAAATAGTTATATTCTTAGTAAAGATGGTAACTATAATAAAATTAAAAGGAACTATCTATTCGCATGAAGTACCGAGCGTCGAGAAAGTAGCAAAGTAAATCACCCCCACAAAAAAATGTACAGGATTAACTATTCTTGAACAAAGTTTTGCTTGTTTTACCCAATTGCCGCAGCCGCATTCGGTGTTATTGGCTCAATTCTGCGCTTGGTAAGTTTTGCGTTGTTCAGAGGTCTCGGCCGCCTGCTTGGCCTGCCTGCGGTCTCTCTTTATCTATATGGAGCTGTGCATGTATGGCGTATTTACATATATGTTAAATGAAACAGCGGCGCTGATGGAACTTCATCTAGACGACGACGTTCACAGCACAGCACGACAGTGCTTTGCAGTTGGAACTTTATGAAGCCGACGATGTTTATTGCACAGTGCAAGAGCGCATCGCAGTTTTATACGATGCGTGATCTACTGCAGCGGTACGATAGTACCCTCGTGCCTAGGCATGATAATGATGACGACGATGTTTGCTACACAGCGCGATAGTTCAGAGTCAAAACTGCACCATTCATTGACATTGAGGTTTCTGAATTTGAGACGTAAATCAAATGATTCGGACTTTTATACAATCATAGCTTCCATCTCGAACCTCATGCAAATAATCAGCACCCTAGAGAAACCTGAGATTTAATGCAATCTGGACACATTTGAATTCATTTCTTTGCTACGGAGTATGACGGCAAAAGACTTCGCTATGTTACTAGTCAACTGCCTGTATTTGGTCGTGCTATTGAGGCTGGCCGCATAGCAAGGCCGCCTCACACGTTTTCTTACCAAATAATTGCAAATGAAGTAATTGGGTATACAAATGTTTTCCTATGCCAGTTTAGAGAGATATATTAATCGAAGTGTGAAAATGAGCTTGCTTAATACGTAGTGACTTTTTGTTGTTTCATAATTCTGAAGGCTACAGCGCAGTAGTAACACGGAGAGAACAAGAGAGAGACGCAAATACGGGCGCGGTCTACCAACATCGTTTTCATTATCTGCAACAACCCCTTTTTTTGTAGCTGTTTCGGCTGATGCCGAGGATCAGAGGGAGAGCTAAGACGATCGTCAACCACCTTTGCAGGTTGCGAAGTTGTTCGAAACCACGTTTGGCCCAACAGGGGCGCAGCGGGGTTTATGGAGCTTCTACCAAGCGAATACCCCTTGGAAAGCCGAGTGCCAGACCAAGGGACGCTTGTATGTACCTATTTTTATAGGTGGCTGTCTGACGGTGTGTTTCAGACTGACTACCT
Source organism: Amblyomma maculatum (assembly GCA_023969395.1). NCBI lineage: Eukaryota > Metazoa > Arthropoda > Arachnida > Ixodida > Ixodidae > Amblyomma > Amblyomma maculatum. The sequence continues at coordinate 90,423 of JAJIZL010032005.1, forward strand.
CCCGCAGCCGTGACGGGCGCTTTACAACAGCAGACCGCAGCTGTATTATAAAACAAGGAAAAGAAGAAAGAAAAAGGAAAAGGAAACGAACTAATGAAACCGTGGCATGACTAGGAGCGACGAGATAGTCATGCCACGGTTACCTCAAATCGTTATCGTGCTGCTGGAAGCTATAAAACAGCAGTTCTTTCTTAGGAGTACAGACAGCATGCTTACACATTTATCGGACATCCTTGATATGGCCTGAGTGTCCGCTGTCATTCTTCTGGTGATATTCCGACACTTGCGCGGAATAGCTGTTTTTTTAATGTCAAGTACATAGCTCTTATACTAGCTGCAGTGTTTACTTAGCTGCCCCAAGTTTACATCTTTCAAGGGTCTCTTGTGTTCCTGCAGCCTCTTGGAAATGAGGTTAAATCTTTTCTTGCAATGTCAAACATATGCTCTAAATGGCGCTATTTGGTCGCGCGAGTACTGTAATAATCTGAAAGTACTCAAACGAATGCTAGCGGCTGAGCGTTGATGAGGAATGAATTCTCAGCATAGACTGTAGCAGATATTTTTGAGTACCTGTGAACATAATCGCAAAAGCTCCGTGGTAGCAGGCAAAAATATGCTACACTGAAACAAAGGTTAATAAGGTTTACTACTTATTTCGGACAAAGTAATGAAGCAAAGCGAAATTATCAGCAATAGCCGCAGCTTTGGTATTGAAATATTCGAAATGAGAAATATCAAATATCCAATTGCCGTCATCGTTCGGATTCCACGCACGCCAGACTCAAGCGTCAGTTTATTGCTTAGTAATAATGCAATACGCAGGCTCTTGAATATGCTATGTAATCGTCCTCTGCTTAATACGCACCAGCCCTGGATTGAATTTTATCGAAATAAAATGAATATTTTTCATGCTCCTTAAACTGACAAATAGGCACCATTTGAATTAAAGTCACAAGCAGGATTTTCCGAAAAGAATTTTTTAAAAGCAACAGCCAGTATCGCGAACGTGTGGACTTTGCCAGATCGTTATATTCAATCTTTTTTTCTGGAAATACGTTATCAATTTCGATTATGGATGGCGACATTACCACGAACTACTACAAGTTGAAAAGGTCAAATGGAATCGGCACGATGTCGTCAATAGAGTGCTTGGCCACTATTGTGTGGATAAGTTTTCTCTACCGAAGCTGCTGCTTTTGGCTTTTTTTCTGGTAGCGGTAGTTTTTCCGTCAAGAACATGCACTATAAAATTTATTGCTTTTCTTGTCGAATGCAAGTTTTCTTTTGCTTGACTGGCGTTTCACTCAGTAATGCGTTAACACTATATACTGAGAAGGTGTGCACACCACTTCCATCCTTGTTGTCTAAGCCTTAACTTTACTAGCTATGACACATAGAATTTTCTTTCTTCGGCTAAGACACATGGTTGGAATACATAGGGGCAACGAATGTTAAAGTGCAAGATGGAAACTGCTTTGGTGGCTTTTACTTCATTATTTTGGCTGGCTCTTTGCTTCGACCTGTAGACGTATTAGCAATATGCTCTACGTAAGCCAATTAATTTAGGTACATTATTCTTGAACTGTTTTGAAACTAAGATATACACGGTTGGCATATTATAAAATTCATCGCAGCAGCTCTAAGCGATGGATAGAATATTTTGGTGCCAGAAGTGTCTGCAACATGGTTTTGAGATGCAGCTTTGCCTCTGTAATATCTTGTCCAGTTTACTGAAACTGAGTTGTCTAGTTAGATAAAAATGTTTTGCATAAACATTACATGGAACAATGGCTGTGCGCGAACAGTAATCACTTTTTGTAGTGTGCATTATACGCACACACACAACACTTCATTTGCACCTGACACGAAAACTCCTTGAAAGCGAATAGAAATTTGACTACTACTTTTTACCGCAAGCACTTAAGCCGAAAAGAAAAAATATTGCAATCTGTATTAATTTTCTGCCTTATATCCTAATGTTTGTTTTAAAATCGGTATTGTACAAGAGGCGCAGGCAACCCGTCCACTTTCGTATTTTGGAGCGCACATGCACGCGCTCGGGGCATACGCTGCCTGGCTTTAGCATTTTATCTTGCCGACATCCCTTTTCCACTACAGAAGCATGCCAATTTCTAATTAGCTGCCGCCGCATCGGAGCGCCACTTACGATTTTCAACTGTTTCATTTCGCACCGCCTTCGCACAGACTCGGTGCCTCTGTGCTGCTCTTGGTTGACCACAACCCCTTTTCATTGAACTGCATCCATCGATTTTTGATACTAAAATTTCTTGGCTCGTGAGCGGCGTGACGCAGCCTGTTTACAGGGCCTGTGATCAAATGCGTCGGCAACTTCACTGCACTAAATGACACTGAAGAAAAACCTCGAATCATCTAACCAGTATATTCTTCTGCGCCAAAGAAGAGTACACAAATCACTACGCTACGTCGACTCCCTAATACGCGTTTTTAATTCCCTTTGTCTCGCGTAAGACGGCAGACGGTGTTCAGGGAAAGAGAACCACGGCAGCAGGCAAGAAAAGGGATAAGAAATTAGTAAACCTTCCGACAGTTGTCGCAGAGTGCACATTATTACGGGAAACAAAAGTGTTTCAAAATGTGCTCACGCATAATTAAAACAAAACAGAAACAATCAATCACGCGTTGGACACTCGCGTTTAATCATCATATGGCATTCACACAAACCATCACAGTAAAACAGTCTCGTGCAGCAGGGAGCCGCAAGTGAGTCTTGAGCCTGAAATGGCTCTTCATATATAGCGCAAAATGGGCAGGAGTAAGAGATATGCTTTTGCATTATTGCACGCAAGCGGAATTAAATGCACCTCTCTAATTTTTGCTTTTGCACCATGCACTTCCCTGCAAACGCACTTGCGCTCCATGCCAATCTTTTTCTGCAGCTTTAGTACTTAGTTTCGCTCTGCGACCTAGGTTCACTCATGCACATGTGTTTGTAAGCGGTTGCACAAATTCGGTCATGCGTTCTAACTTTTGATGGCAGCTGCAAGCGGCCGCATGCTCTTGCAGTATTGGGCCTATCGCGCACAGGTGAAAGGTAAATAGACTCAACAACTTCCCTCGGGTTTTGTACATTTGCCTAGCACGTGCATGTTGTGTTTAGTCCTAACGTTTTGAGTCTGACGACGCTGACGGTGCACGGCACGACGGCCTGGCGTTCAAGTGCGAAAGCATTATTCAGAAGATGAAGAGGTCATCATATCGTCTAATCTTTGTTTATTTGTATAGGTGTCTACTGGTGAGCAATTCAGATACTGAACGTTCTTTCCCAAATTCAAACGGCTAAACACATTTAACTTAGTTTACGGCTTAACGTCCCAAAGTGAACAATGAGTGTCGCCGCAGTGGAAGGCTTGGAAAATTTTGACCGCCAGGGCTCTTTACGTGCACAGCCATCACACATTACACAGGCGCCTGGCAAACCTCACAAATTGCAAATAAATGTAGAGGGGCCGAATTACAGGCTGCTCACACAAGCTTCCTATGGCCAGCGGCAACACGGCGGGAGTGGCCTTTCGTTACGTCATCGACGTCTGTTGTTTACATCATGAACACACTTGAAGTGATGACGTTGGCTATGGGCCAATTGTGAGCGGGGGTTGTGAGTGACGCAGCCGCTCAATTCGTTTGTGAGCGCTTACAAAGAGAAAATTGCGGCGACCTATGCGACGGCCGGCGTTCTCGTGAGGCGGTAGAGGCGGCGGCCCGATGCAATCATAGGCGAAGGTTGGTGTACGAAGACTGTTTGACGTGCCGGGCGAGATGTTTCGACGGCTACTGGAGAAGAATATAGTACAGTGACTGTGCGACGCGATGAACAGAGATAAGTGCGTGCGACCGAGTGCGCTTTATGTTCGGTGGCAGATAATGTGGGCACTGCGCTTTTTTCGAACTGCTAATGGCTTCCAAGCCGCTACTGGAAACGAGGCGAACATCGGCCTTGCGCAGCCGACAGTTCGAAAGAGTTTGCGATGCGCAGCAAGGGCGGCGGCAAAGAAAGGCTTCCTTTGTCACGGCAGCGTACCCGGCGTCGTCGGGATTGTCGACTCCACATCGGGCGCCTACGAGTAGTCTTGTGATGTCCCTGTTCACAGATATGAAATGCCAACATGATCTGGGCCATGAACCTCCCTATCTTGGATCTTTGCATGATGCTTTCTTGCGGCGGCATTCTAGGATGCACACAGGCATGACGCAGGTCGAGGCAGGCCTGCTGCGAGACGTCGAATTCACGACAGTGAGCCGCGCTGCTCTTTGCAAGACAAGTTACGGTGGGCTCCACATGCCTCACATGTATTACCGTTCTTGAGCTTTTATAAAATCTGAAACATAAGACACGTAGTACATTGTTTAAGTGCCTACTTAGGGCAGAAGATGGGAAAGCGTGTTTTTTATGCTTGTATTGGAGTAGGAGTGGGGCATCACTTATACCGATAAGAAGTGCAAGGCTGTCCTTAAAGCAGTGTTGCTGAAACGTTCAATCGTTCATTGTCTGCACTCCCATGAATGTCATCGTCATCAAAACCTGTCAATGAGCTTTGTGTCAGTAAGGCTGTTAAAGTTTATGAGGTTGAGGTCAACAACGACGAATGTGCTTAACAGCATGCCATTTTCGGTTATGCTGGTGAGAGGGGCACCTGTTGGAGACATGGCTGCCAGTGCCATGAAATCCCGGTCCGGACTCCCCATAACGGTTATAGAACAAGGCATACACATCCACAAGGTTAACGGTGGATAACATCATCGGCGTGCTGAACAGCTGCTTCCGGTGCTTGCAAAACTACTAGACTCTCCTCTATCAGCCAGAGCGTGCAGCATGTGCCGTGTTGCATAACTTCTTTGGGTGTATTTCTGCCTGCATACGAGAGGGTGCTGCTGGCTTGGACAAGAAAGGCGCACATCTGTGTACCGGCTACTTAAAAGTGGGATCATGTTTGCCATGCATACCTCTAGGGAAAAATCATACAGAATCATGTTGTAAGCCGGTTCCACAGAACCTGCCACCAGAGGCTGGCACAGCTGCCCATGGTGAGGCAACAGCTGCGGCGTCAAACCCAGCACAACAATCGGCCGTGATATATCACACGTAGCTAACAAACTCATCACAGGCAGCCAAGTGCAACGTCTTGTTTCATGTCTGTGCCAGAAAACGGCTGTAAAAAAAGATGCATTTTCTCGAACCATGCGTTAAAACACCGTACACCCCCTTCACTGTTGCTTGCAATCGCGCATGTTGTGTTTGTGTGTGTGCATGGGTTTGAGTACCTCATTAAATTTTTCACAACGAGGCAGCAATTGTGGTGCCTATCGGAATAGGAAGGTCTCAAAGAAGTTTTTTAGAAGTACGTATATCCACTGTGTACCTTTATTTTCCTACAGTATTTCACACGCTTGAATATGCAGCAGCGAAACCAACTGCCTGCAATAGCATCGGCAGATATTTGCACGTACTACACAATTGTGGCACGACAGAAGGGACACACAAGAATACGTTTAGAGCCTGTAAGCTGGCACAGTACTCATCGCAGGTCTGACACACTTTAGAAGCAAGAAATGACAGTATTGTGTATAAAACTGCGACACAGAAGCAAGACACCACAGAATAGTTGCTTAATGATTGCAGCCTTGCGTAGTAGTCGTCATAGGTTTGGCACATTTCCGAAGCAGGAAACAAAGCATGGCACTGAACATTGCAGAAACATGACAGAAGTAGTGCTATGTAAAATGTTTGAATAGGGTAGTCTCCATTAGTGAGCCATTTCAGGACTACAGGCCTGCAAATACTTTTAGGATGCATAGAACGCATTTGCTTAATGCTAAACAGTGTAAAGCTGGCAAATTGAACGCATAATATTTCGAGTTTTGGTAGTCACAGTAATTGTATTATAAGTAGAAAATCCCATAGATATACAAACTGGTGCAAAAACATCACATATGCATCAAGCAAACGGTGTGTGAGCGGAAGGTATCGCTCAAAAGCAAAGCAACTCAGTCGTGGAGAACGCTGAAAAAAAAAATGCAGCGCACACTACAATGGACGCTACATCGAAAGCCCTGTCACGGTGGCACTGCAGTGAATGAAGGCTTCGAGTTCCGTGTCGGCAGAGGTGGAAGCATTCCCATGGCCATGTTCCTTCCTAACTATCCAGCTACATACAAACATATGATCATGCAGCCACAGAGCTTAAATTTGGCCTACGCTACATGCTTCACAGCCGTCTTGTATGTCCTAAAGAGAAACAAACAGAACCACAGAGCCTGCACATTGTATTTTAAGCACTTGTCTCATCGATACTAGTAGGCGCCGACCGAAAACACCTCCGCAAGTTATCTTTTTTCATTTCCGTGTCAAGCGCTTCATAAAATTTTATCGCAGCAGGCCCTGAGCTTCGACTGCATTCTATTAGATTTTCAACATGCTCATGGCACCTGCATGGTACTTCGATTTCAGACGGTGAAAAAAGAAGAACCTTCTCGGGGAATCAGCTGTTTGCTTGTAGGCCTCCACGTGCACGCCATGACGCGACCGGCGCAATCTCGCGGCAACCAAAGTTACCTAATAGCAAGTATTACAAACCTAAGAATGCTTCCACTTAAGCCTAATGGTATTCAATTATTAAAAATAGTGCCTTGTTAAAATAAACCTTTGTTTCTTTTATTTATTGCGTATTAATTGCGTCGTGTTACGAAAAGTTAGGATACGGTTCCTGGTCAGGTTTGTGCCACACTGTGACAACATCGTTTGCCGAGGATTCGTAACTGCTGGGGTCGAGCCACGCTAAAAGTCAGTGGCAATTGGACGATTTCGTTCTTCGTCACGACTGACGTCTCAAGGCTGCGTCACGGCTCCGTAATTCGTCACGCCGAGAGCGGAAGCACGTTTCGCTCGACCTGCCAGTCCTCGTATCTGTGCGGCAACCTCTCGGTGAGCTCGTCCACCGGATAATCGGATTCTGCCTGTCGTCTTCGCGAGCTCTGAGACGCAGACATTTCACGATGCGCCTCGCCTGGATCACCCATTACGACTGCTGAATAAACTGTCGAGTGCTGTTGCGATTAGTTGGCACCGGTTAAGAAGCATCAGAGGCCATCTAAACAGAACGCGCACCGCAATTTCGGCATAGGTGCAACAGAAGGATTATCCTGCCTTCAAGTCAGGCGGAGTACAAATTAAAGGCACGTTCTTGATACATATACGGAATGCACGTGCGGAAACTACATCGACAAGCCACGTTTCTTTTATTATTCTTAGCACCTGTTTTGACAGCTTTATTTCTACGTACTGCGGACTTTCAAGATTCGGTAGCAAACGCCTGCATGGCGGCGTGCGGTATATGTTCCATGGCTATACTTGATTTTCTGTTTTTGTGTCGCACAGATCATTGTCGCAAGGCTTAACTAGGGTAGGTGTAGCTTACGGACCTGTTTATTTAATTTACCAGAGAAGCAAACTAATTTTGCCTAATGTTTCGAGTTATTAAACGTTGCATGTTTATTTATTGTTTAAACTTCTGCAACCCACAAAGACATCGGAAGCGAGGCTGCTTGCGGACTTCGGTCGAAGCAAAAGCACGAACGGTGTCGAAAAGGGCAAGGTGCACACAACAAGAGGCGTGCGTCTGTGTCTTCCCACTGGAACTGGTTTTCGGCTGCGCGCGTGAGCCTTCGCTCAGCTGCTCTCTGTCTTGGACGCTCGACTAGAAAGCTTTGGAATTATTTAGATAACCACTTGTTTTTTACCCTTTCCTAGCGTCGCACAATCCAACGGAGTTTCTGAATTTCAGCTCCACCGTAACCAGGCCGCCATGACCAAATAATTATCCTAAGACCTATAGTCGGATACAACTCGTCTGCATGGGGTAACCACCCTACACAAATCATTTGCAAGCATTTTGCAGTTAAACCCGGATGATGTCAAACACCCTAAATAAAAAGCTATACATCAGACGTGATTTCCACGCAGCTGAGGAACTTTGATGTCTCTGCTTCATAAGCAAAACCAAACTTTTTAACCCGCCGGGGTGGCGCAGTGGTTACGGCGCTCGACTACTGTTCCCAAGGACGCGGGATCGAATCCCGGCCTCGGCGGCCACTTTTCGATGGAGGCGAAAAGCAAGGCGCCCGTGTGCTGTGCGATGTCAGTGCACGTTAAAGAACCCCAGGTGGTCGAAATTTCCGGAGTCCTCCACTACGGCGTCTCTCATAGCCTGAGTTGCTTTGGGACGTTAAACCCCACAAACCAACCAACCAACCAACCAACCAAACTTTTTAAACCAATTTTGTTTACTGCTCCGCAGAGTAATTATTACACAGGCCAGCTACTATAGCCGTTTTAATTATATACCAATTACAGTCTTTCTTTTTTCAAGTTGTGTGGCACTATAGCGGCCGGTAGACAAAAGCCCGAAACAGTAAACTTTAGCGGCATGCATTGAAAAGGTGTTCTCCATCCTTTACAGTCGAACGCCTTAGCTGTTGAATTCACAGAGTAGTTTTTTGCGCCTTTGCTAGCTTAGGGATTCGTTGCCACACCTGTAGAACCTACAAGTTAAATGCGTTAATTTCTATTCTTGAAAAAAAAAGTCCTAAATCCGCAACATAGCTTCGAAAATTAGCTAGAAATTGGGGAGCAGGGGTCACTATAAGCATTAGGCCTTCAGCGTTAATGCCTTCCGGCAGCGGGCTTCCTTTGGGGACCTTCATCCTTGTACACGCGCTCACCAAATCCGTAAGTTCCTTAATTTGTGGCTGCATTATTTCGCAGATGATACCCATTAGATTGCAGTCCTAAGTTAACATAATTGTAAGCTATTGACACATTCTGGCTCGGGATTCACGGCTTCCGGGGGTTTCGGCCATTCAAAATAAACACAAGCCCTAGTTGGCAGCTCCTCAAAAGCATTTAATAAAAAACGGGTACACTGTAGATTTCATTATCTCTCACATGAAAAAAATGCGTGAAAGACATCGTAACAATCATTAAGCAGCTAACACCAAAGTCAAAACGGCACCACAAAGATTCTATCTGTTAACGGCTGACTCATTGCGCCGGGAATTCCCGCCAGGGCGGCTGCTGTATAAACCTTGAACCACCTTGAGTGCGTCTCTTTACATGTGAACCGACATCCCCTCGCCTGCAGCATTCCTCCGATGTGTAGTTGCCGCAGCGGCTGGCGCCTTGCTGCCCGTCTTTAACTTAGTTTGGTTGTGGTTTCTTTTTTTGTTTACAACTGGGCATAGTCCGCAGCGAACGAATGCAGCGTCCATGTTATGGTGCGAGATGGTGCGAGTACGGGACTCCGAACAGCAGTGCGCGGTGCGTCGTTAATAAGAGCGGGCGTTGAGGAAATAGAAAGTTTTAGTTTACCGTGATCCGCGATCCGCCACCGCGGGTTGCACTGCGCGTACCCAGATACCCTTGACGCCGATAGATGGCGCTTCGTACTGAATGTCACTTGACAGCCGTACTGAATGTTCGTACTGAATGTACGTACCGAACATTCGTACTGAATGTTCGTTGACAGCCGTGTAGTGCGGACGCGTGTTCCATCGCTCCTCCGATTGCACGTGGCTACCAGAAACGGACGGACTGGCGACAGCGGGAGCTTCCGAAGCGTCAAATAGATGAGTTCTTTCTTTTATCAACTTTATTTCTTTTTCAGCTAGTTATGTTAGGTGCAGCCTAAAGAATAGATTTTAGCTCTTGGTCCTAGCGGCCTGGTTTTTCGTGCCGGCAGCTAGGTTTTCTTGGCGTTCAGTGTTTAGCTATCTTGTTTAGATAATATTTTTCTTTCTAGGCTATTGGCATTCGCAGATTTGGTTTTTAATGCGTGTTTGCTAGTCGTTTCTTGTGTCTTTTTTTGGCAATTTGTGTATTCTAAGAATTCGTAACAATTATAGTTCAGTCGATGAGCGCTTAAGATGTGCAATCAAAAGAAGGTAAAGTGTACTCAGTGTGAGGCGCAGGTTAATCTCAAAGAAACGCGTTTTGATTCTGTAGGTGAAGCGGAAGGCAGCGACTTTTTGTGTCGATGTTGCGTACTGAATGCACGTCTAGATAGATTTGATCAAGAAAGGGGCAGTTTAGTGTCTCGTGTGGCGGATTTAGAAAATGAGGTACGTTTGCTAAGGACGGAAAATCAGAAACTGCTTGGACAGCTTACTCAGATTGAAAAGAAAGGGGCCGACTTTGTCATTGGAACCAACAAGGACGAACATTCCAATGCGCGCCACGTAGCTGGGGCCAGCACTGGCATGGAAGGCATAAGCAAAGTAGGTCATGCGGATCCGAACCGTCAGAGTTATTTAGAATCAGCTAAGACGCCGGAAAAAAAGGAAGAAGTAAGGAAGAATGAAAATCCCATAGATAAGGACACAGATAACCGAAAGCAGGAGCCAACAGTTGGGAGAGGGAGAGAGAAGGCCCAGGTGCTTATCGCCGGAGATTCTAAAATGAACAGGTGCAAGCGAGATATCTTGGAACGTGTAAGGGGGGATAAGAGAGTGTTGGTTGGAGCCTTCCCAGGAAGAACAATGAGGGCTGTACTAAAAGAGAGTAAAAATAGGCTGTTGAAGGATTCCGCAGAGCGCAGTATGGTAATAGTAGCCGCGGGTCTAAACGATGTCCTAAATGGTGACGCTGCAGGAGTGGTGGAAAGTTTAGCTAAGGGAGTTGACGAGATCAGGGAGATAGCACAGCAGACGCAGATAGTTGTATGCAGAGTACCAGAGGTGCTAGGATTGAACGGAAAGATGGAAAAGGACGTGGTGACAGTTAATCAGGACATAAGAAAGTTAAGCCTGGAGAAGCGTTTCGAAGTGGTTGAGGTAAACAGGGAGGTACATAAAGCAGGTTTTGGTAGGGCTTTTCAGCGAGATGGCATTCATTTTAACAGAAGGGTCGGAGCAGAGATCGGCTGGCGCTTGGCAGGCAGGGCTGTAGCTTTTTTAGGGGGTCCGCGAGGACTCCGTGCACAGAGGTAGTTAGAAGTGAAGCAGAAGAAAGTGTAATAATGGAGGCTGAGCCCCCAAAAATTGCAAAGAGTAGGTCGAGAAAGAAAAGTACAAAAAAGAAATTTAACACTACGATCAGCTACATAAACATGCAAGGAGGTAGAAAAAGAGCGAAATTGCTAGAGATAGAACTGCAGTTGAAGAATGACAAAATAGGTGTGTACGCTCTTTGCGAGACTCATCTCAGGGATCTAGAAGATCCGCCGTTTATAGAAGGCTACGTCTGGGAAGGGTGCAACAGAACGAGAACGGAAAGAAAGGGTGGATGGGTAGGTATGTTGATACACCAGGGAACAAATTTGCAAAGAATTAAATCATCTTGTAAAGAACATATCTGGGTTTCAGGAACCATTGCCGGCATAAGGACATGGCTAGGGGTAGTTTATTTAGGAACAGGACATCAATGCAGGCAAGAAAACAGGGATCTTGTTCAATGTCTCAGTGATGATATAAGCCAGTTTGGAAACGGGGCCAATATTATTCTGCTGGGGGACATGAACGGCCACATCGACGATCTGGATGGATACACGGATTGTAACAGGAAGCTAATGCTAGATTTCTGCGAGCGACACGATCTAGTTATAGTAAATAGAGAAACAAAATGTGAAGGCCAAATCACGTGGGAATTCCGCAACAGACAGACGACCATTGACTATTGTCTAATGTCGCAGGAAATTTATAGCAAGGTCACAAAAATGGAAATAGACGAAGTAGGGGAGTGTAGTCTGGGAACTGATCATAAATGTATTAGTCTGCAGATGGGGCCCTTGATGAAAAGAGAAATGGAACTTAGACAAACGTAAACGCAAAATTAAACGACGATCAAATAGCGCAGATAGCTGCAGACATAGAGGAAGCAATAGAGAAAAGCCCCATGGAAGACTGGGATTATGAACAGGTAGAACTACTCATAAGGAGTAAAATTCAGGAGGTTAAAGTAGCAAACCGCTGGAATGGAAAGAGGAAGCCACGGAGCTGGTGGAATAAGGAAATCAGGGAAGCTATTGAACAACGACGGGCTGCATCAAGGGAACACCGAATGGCAAAGAAAGCACAGGCTTCTCAGGAGGAAATCGACCAAAAATGGGAATCATATCGACCAAAGAGACTTCAAGTGCAGGCCCTCGTGCAAAGTAAAATAAGACAGTCCACCGATCGCTGGATGGCTGATATACACGATGACTCTAGAGGCGGAGCAAGAAAATTCTGGAACCATATAAGCTGGCTAGGGAAGAAGAATCAAAGAAAGCAAGATCGGATTCAAGATAACGAGGGAAATTGTTTAAAGGGAGACAATGCAATGAACTACATTACATCAGTTATAGCCGAGTCATTTAAGAACGACGATAGGGTAATCTCCGCAAATCAGGAAGCACCCCGAGGTAGTAGAATACAAAGCAGCTTAGAACTGACCAATCTAAACTGGAAAAAGGCAGAAAAAAATATTCCTAAAAACACATCTACAGGAACAGATGGAATTCCGATCAAGCTGATTAATGAACTCGGTCCAAAAAGTAAGTAAACGTTGTTAAAAGCTTTGGAAACAGTCATAGCGAATAAGCAAATTTCGGACAGCTGGCTGCAGAGTAAAATGAATCTGATTTATAAAGAAAAAGGAGAAAGGATGCACATAAAATCCTACAGGCCGATTACCATAACATCTGTAATGTACAGGTTAGCCATGCAGGCGGTGAAATTAAAGGTGCAAGCATGGGTTGAAAGTAAAAAGATACTGGGAGAACTTCAAAACGGCTTTAGAAATGGTAGGCGCTTAGATAATTGCCTGTTCGTGCTTACCCAATGCATCGAAATATCTAGAGTGGAAAATAGACCTTTGTATTTGGCCTTCCCGGACATAAAGGGGGCGTACGACAACGTAAGCAGGGAACTCCTGTGGAACATATTAAAAGAAGAAGGTATCAGTTATGAGATAATAAAGTTCCTACAGGAAATATACCGGGATAACAAAGTAGAAATTACGTGGGAAGGGATAAGAAGTACGGAGGATGTCAAAGTATGCAAAGGATTAAGACAAGGCTGTCCTCTATCACCGGTGCTGTTTATGCTTTATATGATAAACCTGGAACGGAGGATACAAGACAGTAACCTAGGTTTTAACCTGTCATACAGATTAGGTGGAAAGGCGGTAGAGCAGCGCCTCCCCGGTTTGATGTATGCAGACGATATTGTGCTGCTAGCTGAGAGTCAGGAAGAATTGCAAACTTTAGTTAAGTATTGCGGAGACGAAGGGGACGCTCTAGGCTTCAGTTTCAGCGCAGTTAAGTCGGGTCTGATGATTTTCAACGGCTCAACTTATCAGGGTCCTAAAATTCAAGGCCTTGAAATACCTAGAGTAGCAGAATATAAATATTTGGGGGCATGGTTAAACGAAGGATTGGCATACATTAGAAAGCATGAGCAATCACTTAAGGCCAAAGGGCGAATGAATGCCGGGATAATGAAGCATAAGGCATTGTGGGGATACAATAGGTATGAGGTATTGAGGGGTATTTGGAAAGGAATTATGTTGCCCGGACTTACTTTCGGAAATGCGGTTTTGTGCCTAAAATCAGAGGCACAGTCGACATTAGAAACAAATCACAGATCCGTTGGACGATTAGCACTAGGTGCCCACGGCAAAACTACAAACGAGGCGGTACAGGGAGATATGGGCTGGGCATCGTTCGAAGAACGGGAAGCTCAGAGTAAAATATTATATGAGGAACGCCTGAGGAAATTGGACAGTAACAGATGGGCAGCTAAGGTATTTAAATACCTGTACCTAAAAAGCGTTGACTCACAATGGAGGAAAAAAACTAGGAAACTAACTAGTAAGAATGCTAGTAACAAGGACGGAGAAATAAAGAGCATTAAGCAACAGGTGAAAAACACAGAAGGTAAAAATTGGATAAATTCGATGGAAAAAAAGCAGAGTGTGGAATTATACCGAAAGTGGAAAATGCAGATCAGGAAGGAAGATTTCTTTGATAACTCAAGAGGCAGTGCCCTACTTTTTGAAGCTAGATCAGGGTGCCTTAGAACACGCAGCTACAAAAAGAAGTTTAACAATGGAGATGACGCATGTGCTGTATGTGGAAACTCCAGTGAAACAATTGACCATATTATACTCGAATGCAATGGTATCCATCCGGAAGTTGATACAGGCGCAATCACTGTTCCTGAAGCTCTGGGGTTTAGAGATAACAGTGGCTGAGTGAATAAACCGGCTGTGGAAACTAGCAAAAAACGGCTGGAAGATTGGTGGCTTAAAAGCAGAGAAGTGACATAATGTTAGTAATGTAGGAGCAAAATTTAATAAATAGAATGATGGTCTAGTTAACCATTCTAAATCAATAATTAAGATATACGGAGAAAAATGAGCATGATAGCTACTGCTACCACCCCGTTTCAAAGTGGACGCTCCTATATTCCATCCGTCCATCCATCCTCTTAGTACTGGATACTCGAATGCAATGGTATTCATCCGGAAGTTGATGCAGGCTCAGTCACTCTTCCTGAAGCTCTCGGATTTAGAGATACCAGTGGCCAGGTGAATAAACCAGCGGTGGAAACAAGCGAAAAACGACTGGAAGATTGGTGGCTTAAAAGCAGAGAAGTGACATAATGTTAGTAATGTAGAAACAAAAATTTATTAATTAGAATGATGGTTTAGTTAACCACTCTAAATCAATAATTAAGATAAAGATAGTAAAATGAGCATGATAACTACTGCTACTACCCCGTTTCAAAGGGGACGCTCCTATATTCCATCCATCCATCCATCCGGCATAGTTGACAGTTGACAGCCGTGTGGTGCGGACGCGTGTTCCATCTCTCCTCCGAGTGCACGTGGCTACCGCAAACGGACGGTCTGGCGACAGCAGGAGCTTCCGAGGCGTCTAATAGATGAGATCTTTCTTTTATTACCTTTATTTCGCTTTCAGCTAGTTACTTTAGGTGCAGCCTAAAAAATAGATTTTAGCTCTTTGTCCTAGCGGCCTGGTTTTTCGTGCCGGCAGCTAGGTTTTCTCGGCATTCATTCTTTAACTATTTTGTTTAGATAAATAATATTTTTTCTAGGCTATTGGCATTCGCAGAATTGATTTTAAGGCGTGTTTGCTAGTCGTTTCTTGTGTCTTTTTTTCCCCAAATTGTAGAAAAATTCCGCAGAGCGCAGTATGGTGATAGCAGCCGCGGGGCTAAACGATGTCCTAAATGGTGACGCTGCAGGAGTGGTGGAAAGTTTAGCTAAGGAAGTTGACGATATCAGGGAGATAGCACATCAAGCGCAGATAGTTGTATGCACAGTACCGGAGGTGCTAGGATTGAACGGAAAGCTGGAAAAGGACGTGGTGACCGTTAATCAGGACATAAGAAAGTTAAGCCTGGAGAAGCGTTTTTAAGTGGTTGAGGGATACAGGGAGGTGCATAAAGCAGGTTTTGGTAGGGCATTTCAGCGACATGGCATTCATTTTAACAGAAGGGTGCGAGCAGAGATCGGCTGGCGCCTGCGCCTGGCAGGCAGGGCTGTAGCTTTTTAGGGGGTCCTCGAGGACATCGTGCACAGAGGTATTTAGAAGTGAAGCAGAAAAAAGTGTAATAACGGAGGCTGAGCCCCAAAAAATTACAAAGAGGAGGTCGAAAAAGAAAAGTACAAAAAAGAAATCTAACACTAGGATCAGCTACATAAACATGCAAGGAGCTAGAAAAAAAGAGAAATGGCTAGAGATAGAACAGCAGTTGAAGGATGACAAAATATGTGTACGCTCTTTGCGAGACTCATCTCAGGGATCTAGAAGATCCGCCGTTTATAGAAGGCTACGTCTGGGAATGGGGCAACAGAACAAGAACGACCAAAAAAAAAGGGTGGAGGGGTAAGTACGTTGATACACCAGGAAACAAATTGGCAAAAAATTAAATCATCTTGTAAAGAACCCGTTTGGGTATCAGGAACAATTGCCGGCATTAGGAAATGGCTAGGGGCAGTTTATTTAGGAACAGGACACCAATGCAGGTAAGAAAACAAGGATCTTGTTGAATGTCTCAGTGACGATATAAGCCAGTTTGGAGTCGGGGCAATATTATTCTGCTGAGGGACATGAACGGCCACATCGACGATCTGGATGGACACAAGGATTGTAACGGGAAGCTAATGCTAGATTTCTCTGAGCGACACGATTTAGTTATAGTAAACTGAGAAACAAAATTTGAAAGCCGAATCACGTGGGAATTCCGTAACAGGCAGACGACCATTAACTACTGTCTAATATCGCAGGAAATTTATAGCAAGGTCACAAAAACGGAAATAGACGAAGTAGGGGAGTGTAGTGTGGGAACTGATCATAAACGTATTAGTCTGCAGATGGGGCCCTTGATAAAAAGAGAAATGGAACTTAGACAACACATAAACGCAAAATTATACGACGATCAAATAGCGCAGATAGCAGCAGATATAGAAAAAGCAATAGAGAAAAGCTCAATGGAAGACTGGGTTTATGAACAGGTAGAACTACTCAGAAGGAGGAAAATTAAGGAGGTTAAAGTAGCAAACCTCTGGAATGGAAAGAGGAAGCCACGGAGCTGTTGGAATAAGGAAATCAGGGAAGCTATTGAACAACGATGAGCTGATTCAAGGGAACACCGAGTGGCAAAGAAGGCACAGTTATCTCAGGAGGAAATCGACCAAAAATGGGAATCATATTGACAAAAGAAACTTGAGGTACAAGCCCTCGTCTAAAGTAAAAGAAGACTAGTCCACCGATCCCTGGTTGGCTGACAAACACGATGCCTCTAGAGGCGGAGGAAGAAAATCCTGGAACCATATAAGCTGGCTAGGGAAGAGCAATCAAAGAAAGCAGGATCAGATTCGAGATAACAAGGGGAATTGTTTAAAGGGAGACAACGCAGTGAACTACATTACATCAGTTATAGCCGAGTCATTTAAGAGCGACGATAGGGTAATCTCCGCAAATCAGGAAGCAACACAAGGTAGCCGAATACACAGTAGCTTAGAACTGACCAATTTGAACTGGAAAAAAGCAAAAAAAATTTCCTAAAAACACATGTACAGGAATAGATGGAATTGCAATCTAGCTGATTAATGAACGCGGTCCAAAAAGTAAGGAAACGTTGCTAAAAGCTCTGGATACAGTCATAACGAATAAGCAAATTCCGGACAGCTGGCGGCAGAGTAAAATGAATTTGATATATAAAGGGAAAGGAGAAAGCAGCACATAAAATCCTAAAGGCCGATTACCATAACATCTGTTATGTACAGGTTGGCCATGCAGGCGGTGAAATTAAAGGTGCAAGCATGGGTAGAAAGTAACAAGATACTCTGAGAACTTCAGAACGGCTTTAGTAATGGTAGGCGCTTAGATGATAGCCTGTTCGTGCTTACCCAATGCATCGAAATATTTAGAGTGGAAAATACACCATTACATTTGGCCTTCCTGGACATAAAGGGGGCATACAACAACGTACACAAGGAACTCCTATGGAACATATTGAAAGGAGAAGGTATCGGTTATGAGAGAATAGAGTTCCTACAGGACATATACCGGGATAACAAAGTATAAATTACATGGGAAGAGATAAGAAGTACGGAAGATGTCAAAGTATGCAAAGGATTAAGACAAGGCTGTCCTCTATCATGCTGTTCATGCTTTATATGATAAACCTGGAACGGAGGATACAAAACAGTAAACTAGGTTTTAACATTTCATATAGATTAGGTGGAAAGGCGGCAGAGCAGCGCCTCCCCGGTTTGGTGTATGCAGACGATGTTGTGCTTCTAGCTGAGACTCTGGAAGAATTGCAAACTCTAGTTAAGTATTGCAGAGACGAAGGGGATGCTCTCGGCTTCAGTTTTACCGCAGTAAAGTCGGGTCTGATGATTTACAACGGCTCAACTGATCAGGGTCTTAATATACAAGGCCATGAAATACCCACAGTAGCAGAATATAAATATCTGGGGGTAGGGGTAAACGAAGGATTGGCATACATTGGAAAGCACGAGCAATCACTTAAGGCCAAAGGGCGAAGGAATGCCGGGATAATGAAGCATAGGGCATTGTGGGGATACAACAAGTATGGGGTTTTGAGGGGTATTTGGAAAGGAATTATGATGCCCGCACTTACTTTCGGAAATGAGGTTTTGTGCCTAAAATCAGAGGTACAGTCGACATTTGAAATAAATCAAACATCCATTGGACGATTAGCACTACGTGCCCACGGCAAAACCACAAATGAGGCGCTACAGGAAGATATGGGCTGGGCATCTTTAGAAGTACGGGAAGCTCAGAGTAAAATATTATATGAAGAACGCCTGAGGAAATTGGACATTAAGAGATGGGCAGCTAAAGTATATTTAAATACCTGTACTTAAATAGCTTTGACTCACAATGGAGGAAAAGAACTAGGAAACTAACTAGTAAGTATGCTAGTCACAAGGACGGAGAAACAAAGAGCATTAAGCAACAGGTGAAAAACACAGAAAGTAAAAGTTGGAAAAATTCGAATGAAAAGAAACAGGGTGTGGAATTATACCGAAAGTGGAAAATGCAGATCAGGAAGGAAGCTTTCTTTGATAACTCAAGAGGCAGTGCCCTACTTTTTGAAGCTAGATCAGGGTGCCTTAGAACACGCAGCTACTAAAAGAAATTTAACAATGAAGATGACGCATGTGCTGTACGTGGTAACTCCAGTGAAACAATTGACCATATTATACTCGAATGTAATGGTATCCATCCGGAAGTTGATGCAGGCGCAGTCACTTTTTCTGAAGCTTTGGGGTTTATAGATAACAGTGGCCGGATGAATAAACCGGCGGTGGAAACTAGCAAAAACGACTGGAAGATTGGTGGCTTAAAAGCAGAGAAGTGACATCATGTTCGTAATGTAGAAACAAAAATGTTATAAATAGAATGATGGTTTAGTTAACCGAACTTAATCAATAATTAACATATATGGTGAAAAATGAGCATGATAGCTACTGCTACCACCCCGTTTCAAAGGGGACGATCTTATATTCCATCCATCAATCCATAGGCAGAGCGTATTGCCGTTCCCCGAAAACTGCAGCAGCAGTGAAAAATAAAACGCAACCTTACGTTTTGTTCCAGCATGAAGCACAGTACGGAAACTGAAGTGCAATATTAATAAAATAGTTTTACGGACTAAAATTACTTACTGTAAACAGCGTAATGCATCGGTGGCGTCCGTCGCGCCATCTTTGCGACGTTGAATAAGTTAATTTGAAAAATCGCCGTGGCGTAAATCCGTAAAAAGAGTTTAAAGCATGTTAAAAGGCGATTGTTGCTGAGAGCGTCTCTGAACGCAACCTAACGGTAACATACACTCACTGAAGACAGGAATGGATTACGGTGAAGATAATTGTACAGTGTAACCGTTGCCATACCGGGGCATCCTGGCTGCGTTCGCGGCTGGTTTTGCTGCTTTTAGGAAGAAAAACTTGGCATTATGCAACCTAAAGGGGAACGTACCCCAGGAAATATGGTATGTAAGGAAGAGGTTCCCATTAAGTGGACACATCACCGAGAAGGAGGAAGAGAAAGTGATTTTGCGGACTAGCTGACTGTAAGGTAGGCCACCCCTGCTCCGGTCCTGCTCGCTACCAGTGCCTGCTACCAGTGCCTGGATCCCCGCTTAACACTTGGTGGAGGTCGCGGTATTTCTCTTACTTTATTCGCTCTAGAGCTCCGCAGCCGCCGAATTCCTACGTCCTGCGCTTTCGTCGACAAGTGAAAGTCCTGCTTCGTCACCTAATAATTTAATCGAACTTACCATTGAAAACGTTTGTACTCTTGCGCTTGTAGATACTGGTGCTGCTTTGTCGGTTATTAACGTTAGACTGTGCCGCTTGTTACGAAAAGTTGTTCTGCCGTATTCTGGGATTTCTTTGCGCACCGCCACTGCTCAGCACACCGCACCGCTCGGTACCTGCACGGCTCGAGTCACCATTCAGGACGTTCTCTATGTCATCAGTTTTATCGTTCTCCGTGACTGCTCCCATGACATTATTTTAGGGTGGGACTTTTTGTGTCGCAATCGCGCCGTAATTCATTGCGCTCGTGCCGAGGTAGAGCTTTCTCCGCTGAGCACCGCACCGACCGCCGTTAACGTTCTTGGGGAAGCCAAATGCCACGTTGCGGATGCTACTGATATCCCGCCTTTATCTGCCGCTATTGTGCCTATAAACTGTCCCTCACTTCTAGACTGTACAGTGCTCTTCACCCCATCTTCCCTTTTCGTCTCGCGACGCTGTCTTCCCCTACCCTGCGCCGTTTTAGTGTACGAAGCGGCCGCACCGAACTAGCCATTACTAACGATTCGTTCTATTCCCTCACGTTGCAATGTGGCGAGTGCGTTGGGCATGCCGACCCTGTTCGATCAGAAAATTTGGTTACCGTCCCGCCGCTTCTCTCCGCCTGTGCCGACACATTCTCCGACAGCATAAGTGCCCTAAGCCCACCTCGTTCCTCGTCTCCTTCATCGCCTCTTGCTGACTTTGACAAAGCCATCGACAGTTCTCTCGCTCCAGATCAACGCGCCAAGCTCTTCGACTTGCTGAACCGATTCCGAACTTCCTTTGACATCCAGCAGCCATCTTTGGGTCGGACATCTACTGTTGCCCACCACATCTATACTGGTATGCATGCCCCGTTACGCCAACGTCCTTATCGTGTATCAGCCTCAGAGCGCCGCATTATTGATGAGCAAGTCGATGAGATGCTCAGTAGAGGTGTTATTCAGCCTTCCAGTAGCCCTTGGGCGTCCCCGGTCGTTTTAGTCAAGAAGAAAGACGGGTCTATTCGATTCTGTGTGGACAACCGCTGCCTTAATGCAATCACACGAAAGGACGTCTATCCGCTACCACGCATAGACGACGCGCTGGATACTTTGCATGGAGCAGAATTTTTTTCTTATCGATTTACGATCTGGCTACTGGCAAGTTCCAATGGCTGAAGACGATGGCCCCAAGACAGCTTTTGTCACCCCCTATGAGTTCAACGTCATGCCTTTTGGCCTGTGTAACGTGCCCGCCACCTTTGAACGCATGATGGACAATATTCTCCGCGGTTTGAAGTGGCACACATGTCTCTGCTACTTGGATGACATCGTCGTATTTTCATCCGACTTCGCAACCCACCTATCTCGTCTTGAAACTCTTGCAATGTCTTAGCGACGCTGGTCTGCAGCTCAATCTGAAAAAAGTGCCATTTCACCGCTCGCCAACTTACTATTTTAGGGCATTCAGTGTCCAAGGATGGCATCCTTCCTGATCCATCTAAACTCCGCGCTGTCGCTGAGTTCCCGAAGCCAACATCTATCAAGCAACTACGCAGCTTCATAGGCTTATGCTCCTATTTTAGGCGTTTCGTCCGGAACTTTGCGACCATCATTGCTCCTCTGACGCGACTTCTCAGCGCCCACAAATATCTTTCTGCCTGGTTGCCGGCTTGCGATACTGCTTTTACGAAATTGCGCACGATACTTAGCTCACCCCCCGTATTGCGCCATTTCGATCCGGCTGCTCCTACCGAAGTGCACACCGATGGCAGCGACGCCGGCCTCGGCGCTATTCTTGCCCAACGAAAACCCGGTGTTGATGAATACGTTGTGCCGTACGCAAGTCGAACGCTGACCAAGGCCCAGACCAACTACTCGGTGACAGAAAAGCAATGCTTGGCAATTGTTGGGGCGCTTCAGAAATTTCGGCCATACTTGTATGGGCGCCCATTTGATGTTGTTACGGACCATCACGCTTTATGTTGGTTGTCTTCACTAAAACACCCCACCGGCCGTCTCGCCCGCTGGTCGCTTAGACTACAAGAGTATGATATCCGAGTCATCTATCGTACAGGGCGTAAGCACTCCGACGCAGACGCGTTATCCCGCTCGCCAGTGTCGCCTAACGCTCCGTTGTCCCCTGCCTCCAGCTCCGCCTTGTCTTCTTTGTCCATCAACGACATGCCATCAGAACAGCGCAAGGATCCGTGGCTTACATCACTAATCGATCTTCTTACGAACTCGTCACTTTCACCGGCTCCTCGCGCCCTTCGTCGTCAAGCGCAGCATTTCGCCCTTCGTGACCATCTTCTCTATCGACGCAACTATATGCCAGATGGCCGTAAGTGGCTGCTCGTCGTACCTCGCCACCTCCGAAGTGATATCTGCGCATCTTACCACAACGATTCGCAGTGTGGCCATGTGGGTGTATTTAAGACTTATGAACGGTTGCGACAGCGCTTTTACTGGCGCGGTATGTATACCTTCGTCAGTAAGTATGTGCGTTCGTGCATCGATTGCCAACGTCGCAAGCCGCCTCCTCTCCATCAGCCGGCTCCACTCAGCACCTTCCGTGCCCATATCGACCATTCCATCGTGTTGGCATCGATTTGTATCGACGTCTACCGTACACACCTGCAGGAAATCGTTGGATTATCGTGGCCGTCGATCACCTTACTCGCTATGCGGAGACAGCAGCACTTCAGGATGCCACGGGACCCACTATCGCGTCCTTTCTTCTTCATCATTTCATTCTGCGGCACGGTGCCCCCCGAGAACTTCTAAGTGATCAAGGCAAATCTTTCCTATCCGAGGTTGTCGAAGCGCTCCTACGCGAATGTCATACCATCCACCGGACATCCAGCGCGTACCACTCTCAAACCAACGGACTGACAGAGCCCTTCAATCGCACACTAGGTGACATGATGTCCAAGTACATCGCCTCCGATCACTCCGATTGAGACAAGATTCTGCCATTTATAACCTACGCCTAAAACACCGCCATTCAAGCAACTCGTTCAAGCAACAGGCGACATCGTTGGCGATCTCGTTCCCTGTAAGTCTAATATAGACTGTGCCCATATTGTTTTAATTACGTCGTTGGGTACGTTCTCCTTGCCTGCTTGCAGAATTTTGCCGGCCTCTTTGGATATCTTATCGTTTTCATAGGCTTTTATTGCGGCTTTAGAATCTGTGATGATTATTCTGCTTGACGGATTTGTGATTGCCAGGGCAATCGCGGCCATCTCTGCCTCCTCCGGTGAAGAGTGTCTTACGCTACAGCTCAAGGTTAGCTTGCCTTTGTCGCTCACTACTACTGCAGCGTAATGCACTTCTGTATACTCTGCCGCATCAGTGTACACTACCCCTAGTTTTTGGAGGAGGGAGCTTTGGAGTCTTTGGACTCTGCTTCTGCAGGGTTCCTCGTTGTGCTTGGGCTGCATTTTTCATGGGATGGGAAGTATTTTTAACTTGATGACAATTCCCTCTCGCGATTCTGGGTTTTGGTCGCCCAGCTTCCTAAGGATGGACCGGCCCGTTTTGCTGCCAGTTAGCCTGATATATTGGGCTGTGAGTTTCGCCTCGCACATTTCCTGCAGGGTGTTTGACACTCCTAGGTTGCGGATCGACTCGGTTGATGTGCACGCTTGTAAACCTAGGGCTGTTGTGGCACCTTTCCTGATGAGGATGTCTACTTGTCTCTCTCTGCTTTAGTGGTTTCTAAGTACAGGATCGCGTAGGTGATTCTGCTAATAATGAAATAGTGGACAAGCCTAAGTAGGTTCGCCTCCTTCATTTCCGCATTTTTGTTTGCTATCCTTTTGAGAAGTCTGCAAGTTCAGTTGGTCGTAGCTTCTAGTCTGTTTATTGTTTCTGTGTTTTTTCTATTTTCTTGTATCCACGCACTCATTATCCTGATCTTGTCCACTCTTGGGACCGGGAAGTTGTTGACCAGGAACTGGATATTAACCTGCTGCTTGCTCATGATTAGCATCTCCGATTTTTCCGGCGAGCATTTTAGCCGTATGGGTTTCAGATAGCTTTCCATTTCCTTGATTGCTCTTTGTAGAGTTCCTTCTTTCTTTTCATCGCTCCCCGCTCTGTAGACCCAAAGGGTGAGTTCGTCAGCGTAGAGAGTATGGCAGAGGCCCTCTATCTTTCTCAGTCGTTCTGGCAGCTCGATCATAGCAATGCTAAAAAGCGTAGGGGACAGCACCCATCCCTGTGTTGTCCCTCTGTTGCTTAGCTTAATATTATCTCTTTTTTTGCCCTTCATATTTATTTTCACGGTTCGGTCCGTGAGGAACCTTTTTATATAGTTGTATAGCTTGCTTCCAACATTAAGACAACTCAGGTGTAACTGGATTGCTTGGTGTTTGACACTGTCAAACGCTTTGCTGACATCCAGTCTCACTATGCCTCTCGAATTGCTGGTCTTAATTTCCAGTACTTGTTCCTTGATTTGTAGCATGACATCGTTTGTAGACAGCTGCCTGAATCCAACCATGCTGTATGAGTAGAGTTCCTTACTTTTCAAGTATCCGCTGAGCCTATTTTGTATGACCCCAGGTAGCACAAAGTGGGCTATGAAGGGTGGGCCCCGGTGGACCCGATGTAGGCAATGCAGGACAGCCCCGGTGGGCTCAATGTGGGTGCTGCAAGAGGGGCCGACGTAGGCCCGAAGGGGGCTGTCGACAAAGTCCCATTGGGCCCCACTAGGGGCCGATGCAGGCCGCCCTTGCGGGGCTGCCCACATTTTTTCGGCATTGTTAAAAGGGCACATCCCGCCAACTCCTCGCGATGGTCCTACTTTGGACCGATTTGGGCAGCCGCTTTGGAGGAACATTTTTTTTTTTATTTCAGTTAGCCCCTCACATAATGACATGGGACCAATGCGGGTTCTATAGCGCTAGCCGCACTTGGGCTTGCCCACATTATTCTCATAGGGGTCCGACGCAGGTAAATGATGGAAAGCCCTAGTCCAAGTTTTCCCAATCAATATTTATGCACATAATTAGGTATATATTTTATACATGTCTGCACTTTCTAAACAGCCACAATAATAAATTTTACAATAATTCATAACATTCATCTAGCCCAAATGACTTCATGTACATCTTGTTCAGGCTATGGAGATGTGTGTTCTGAACAGTACTATTGTGCTGGGAGTTAAAGGCTGTCCAAAGCAACCACATAAGAGGCAACAGTTAGCAATCAGTTTGTTTTAGTATTTGTAGCGCAATTTGCATGACCGCGAGAACTAAAGCCGTGTAAATTTCTAATCGACTAAACCTGGCAACAACTGTTATACAAATCATCTATAATAGTAATTTAGGGCAACATCTAATGCAAATAAAGGTTGGAAACAATGATTACGCAATTACACGCACGCCTTCTAGCCCCATTACGGCCGATGTGGGACCTACAGTGGTTTTGTGTGGGCAGCCCCAATTGGGCTGAGTGTTGGTTTGGATCTAAAGCCCGCTTGCTGTTGCACGTGCCTTCAAATTCCCCACAAGAGACCAATTTTGGTATCATGCGGGCCCTCCCGCCTTCCAGCCCCATTAGGGCACATGTGGGATATAAAGCAGTTTTATGTGGGCAGCCCCAATTGGGCTGGACGTTATTTTTGAACCTAGAGCCCACCTGCTGTTGCACGGGCCTTCAAAGTCCCCACAAAGGACCGATTTTTGTACCATGCGGGCACGGCCGCCTTCCAGCCCCATTACAGCCTATGTGGGACCTAAAGCGGTTTAGCTAAGGGTGCCTCATTTGGGCTTCACGAGGGCTTGCCCAAACTGAGCCCTTATTCATATTTCACCTGCCCTCAAGTAACCTGCAAGGGGCCGATTGGGGCAGCATGTGGGTATGTCCGTTTTCTTGCCCCACTACGGCCGATGTTGGTCCCACGAAGATTTCATGAGGGCGGCCTCAATTCGGATCTATGAGGGCTTTCCCACAAAAGGCCCACATTTAGGTCGGATTGCCCTCAAATATCCGGCAAGAGACCCTTGTGGTCTGGATGCAGGAATCTGCTCTGCATTAGCCCAAGAAACGCCGCTATGGGACCTATGCGGGAGGAGCAGGGGCAAGCCCAAATGGGGCTTGCCCACTTTTGCCCCATCGGGGACCGATGCAGGTTTTATGATGGTTGCCCCAGCCCCATTTGCCTACATCGGACCTACTGGGGCCCTACATTATGTGCTACCTGGGACGTGCTCCATGAGCTTGCCATCACAGGAAGTTAACAATATTGGCCTAAGGTTTACTAGTTTGAGTTGTTTTTCTGATTTGGGAACGAGGACTAGATTTGCATTCTTCCACTCTCCGGGTATCTCCTGCCGTTACCGACAATTTTTAATGAATGCTTTTAGTCGCTGCAGCGAGTTGTCATCAATATTTCTAAGCATCTTATTGCTTACCCCATCTGGGCCAGCCGCTGCTTTTCCGTTGAGCTTTTGAACCCTGGTGAGATTTCGTGGTTATCAGGTGTGTGTGCTTTTGTTGCTAGAATGAAGTCGGAAACGTCCGTTATCACGTGTGCTACTCACTGGGCTATTCCTTCATGGGGCATTTGCATACTGCGGGGATCATTTTAGCACATCTAAAGTTTGGTATTTGTAGCTTGCTAATCGGATAAGAAGCAAATCACATGAAGAATTTAAGACAGTATGATAGATTCTGATAAAAAGGCATTCAGAGTACCGTGACCAAATATTGCGCATAATTAGCCCTCATTTTGGTTCTTTCCTCCTGCTTTCGTTTGCAGATTAAAGAGGAGAGCTGATGCACGATTCCTTGAAGGCAAGCTGTTGAATAAATACGTGATCGGCCCATTCCGGAAAACTGCAAGAGCAAAAACTCATTTTGTATTTAAAGTACTCATTCCACTGACTGACTTTACTTTGGGATAAAATGAAATCCTATTATTGCCTGCAAAGCCTGGCCCGGTGGACTCCTCTGTCCTGTGCCAGTTGCAAACATCCTTTATTGTGAATATTACCAATTATTCACTATGTAAATGTAGGTGCGCAAAACTTGTGAAGTCAAGTGCAGTCATGCCCACGTACAGCTGATTTAGTTATAGTGAAAGGGCACTTATTACTAGCAATGCGGGAGAGTGAAGCAGTGTTTGCAATTTCGCCTCTGCAAATGTAATTATACAGCATGCTGCTGTGTAAATGCATTGATGACTTTTTGATACCTGAAGTTGATCCTCCTTTATGAAATGTATGCGAATTCTGGCAGTGTGAATTATTGACTGCCATTAATATTTGAATACTATGTCCGTTCTCAAAATAGTTTATATTTTCAGCATTTCAGTAAAGTAAATAAGTGAGGTGGGTGCCTCTGGGAATGTTTTTTGTTTTGCAGTGGAAGAAGACCGAGCAGCAGTGAAAGCTAGGTGGTGTACTAAGGCCAATGCGTTTTGGATGTGGCCGACCAGGAGCCTTGATGCTATAGAGAACAGCAGAGACAAAGAAAAGTGAAGGGGTCAGAGCCTCAGCGGTGAGCATTTGGAGTGTCATTGTAAGGAGCATGATTGATGTTCGTTTATCACATACATTTTCAGTCTTTTGCTATGTAGTTTGGCTTCTTTATTTTTAAATTTGCTTTTAAGTTGCCGTCATCGAAAAGTGCAGGCCGCAGCCAGGATTTCATCCTGCATCTTTAAGCGCAGTAACCTTGTGCCCTAACATTTTTCCCATCATGGCAGGTCACTAATGGCTAAGAGTATTACTCGA
Source organism: Amblyomma maculatum (assembly GCA_023969395.1). Classification (NCBI taxonomy): domain Eukaryota; kingdom Metazoa; phylum Arthropoda; class Arachnida; order Ixodida; family Ixodidae; genus Amblyomma; species Amblyomma maculatum. The sequence goes on from JAJIZL010032005.1 coordinate 118,028, forward strand.
TAGTAAGGTTCACTGTGTCTTCATGTGAAAAGAAGGTGATATGTCACCAGCCGGCAAAAAAACTGCCTCTGCTCCCAAACTCACATATTCACATGTTCGAAGGAGGATTGCCGAGAGTGATGGCGCTGTTTCCAGCCGTACACAGCACAAGAAAAACAGCATAGTACACAGGTGCAAAAAAACACAAAATAAAGTAAACTAGTCTGAAAGAGAAGGGGCGCACAAAAGAAAGGTAAAGTAGAAAAAACCAGGGTGGGGTAGATATCTGCACAGACCCTCCTGCCCATTTGTTTTCTTTTAGCTAATATGCCTGCTGGCTGAGATGTCCCGCTGCCCGGAGACGGCAGCTGCGACGTCGCGCATCCTCTCAAAGGCGTGATGTGAATACTGTCCCACTGCCTTCGCTTAGAGAGGGACTAGGAGACTTGCGGGGGAAATACTAGGCTAAGCCAGATTATTACCTGCGGATACTACCTGTATTTTAACTAATTTGAAAGCTGTCTGCAATGCTAAGAAATAGTAAGGAACTCTTATAAAATCTTTCCCCATTTTAAGCGCTCATGAAAAATGGGCTGCGGGGAACTCGTTTCTGTTACGTTGCTGCGGTTCGATCGATATAGGCACCTTAGAAGAATTTTAAGCAAGCGTGTTGGTTTATGGTATTTGTTCAAGTTCATTTGCGGCTCAGTGATACAACACATCTATATTACCTTTTTGCTGTCTTGCAAAGCATCCTGAAAAATATTAGGAGTGACTTTCCAAGAGCAGCAACGTAGATCAAAATTGAGCCTAGTTCCCCTGTAACATGAATAATCGAGCGTGCTACCTTGCCGGCTAGCCCAGCCTCTACTTGCTACTTCACCCTCCACTGAGGCAGATGGTTGTTTCACCACTGCACTGCATGCATCTGCCTCTCATGGAAGCATGCGGGCGCGATGTAAATAGGCCTTCTAAGAGCAAAGTTATATAAATCTATTGAGTTTGCCACAGGCTAGGGCGCAAACTGCTGATCATGCTTACACTCGTATGCATTCAGTGATGATGAGAGGAGTGTGTGGCCTTTGGTGTTGTTACGTTTCTCCACCGAGAAGTAGGACAGCTGACGCGGCCACCGCATAGCAACAGGCAGAACCGCGAGCTGATCGGCGCCGTTCATCGGCCGCGCAACGCTTCCTCCCGCCGACAAGTCTCAACGTGATCCTGCCACGCGCCAAATGTGTGTGCGTGCGTGTGTGTGCAAACGCCGGCCAAGCCTGGAGCTCGTGAGAGAGTGCGCCGCCCTCGCCCGTCTGCAGGAGGTACAGGAGATGCGTTCGGACCACCAGCGATTGAGTCATCCCATCTTGCCCAGACACGTTGGGCGCTCCATTTCCTGTGAGGGTTTACCCTTTCCCTGTGAACAGGAAAACCTATAAAAAGCAGCGGCCGACTCCGCTGAGATAGAGACTACTTTGACGCGCCGTTGGCACGACGCTAGACACCAGCTGTGTGAGAGTGTCTGTAGTCTCTCCGGGTCAGCTTCACTGCCCGTTTCTTCATGATATTGCAGTAAAGGTTGTTTCGTTAGAAGACGCCTCGTCCTTGCTGGCACCGTTCATGCCGTCCGCCGTCCACGAAGCCGCCTGGCCAACGCTACCGAGGGGCCGCGCGCCGCACGTAGTAACTGGTGGCAGTGGTACGCTACCCAGGCACTCGCGACCCCAAACCTAACAACTGGTAGGCAGCGGTGGGAGGACGACGACCAAGCCGTAACCGTGGTTGGAGGGACGAGCCAGGCGATACCGTCGTCCAACAACTGGTGAACAGCGGTGCGACGACGATGACCAAGCAGCGACCGTGGTTGGTGAAACGAGCCAGGCCTGATCGAGGTGCAACATCTGGTGGGAAGAGCGGAGATGTCCCAGGCGTGACCCGTGAATCAAAGCAGCTCAGCGAAAAGTCGGGAGCAGTGCAACGAGCCCTGTCTGATGACTGGTTGCCTGCAGCGGAGCGACTGCGTTGGATTCTTGGCTGCGAGGTTTGGTGAGTGAGGGACTTTCTTCTACTGGGTTTTGCCAGGCTTTTGTTAAGTAGAGAACAGAGCTGGTAATTGTGTTGTCGTTGTTGCTGGGTTAATTGCAGCAAGGCAATAATGAGCAGTAGAGAAGGCAGCACTCGGAACAGCCATGAATTTGGATTTGAAGTCGTTGCGCAAACCGAAATTGCTGGAGCTTGCGGAGGAGTTGCGTCTGAATTTGCCAGACAAACTCAGAAAACCAGAAATGTTAAAGGCTATTCTTGCGTTGGAAGCTGAAGATGACGAGCTTTCGGAATGCCTTGAGATCATTGAAGAACGTAAGGAAAGGCTAGAGGAAGAGGAGCGTGAACGTGAACGTAAGGAACGTTACGAGAAAGAGGACGCCCGCGTAAGGGAACTGATGCAGCTGGAGATTTAAGCACATAGAATGAGCGTGGAAAGGATTAAAGCTTGCAATGCCATTCAGTGTAACGGTTCAATACCACGAGATGGTCCGCCACCGTTCCTCATTGCCGAGGATGTGGCCGAGTATTTGGCAGACTTCGAGAATGCCTGCAGAAGTAAACGTTTCGAGCGAGATAGTTGGGCGCCAATGTTGGTAGCTCTTCTCTCCGCTGAAGCGTCGGAAGAAATCAAGCGATTGGTTGGCGACCGCTTGAAAAATTACGATGCACTAAAAGAGTCATTGCTGATACGATATCTGATAACGCTTCAGGATCTTCGGATAAGATATGAGAGCGAGAAACATTGTAACACGACGTACTTTGATTTGGCGTATCAGTTGAAAGCCGCTGTAAGCGAATGGCTAGACAGTGCGGAAGTTTCGGAGCAAATCTAACTTGCACCGGAGTGTGAGAAACAGCTTGGGGAAGCGGCCGAGCAACGTGACCGCAGTAGTGAGCCGACCGATCCTCGAACAGAAGAGCATCGTGTTACCTTGGTCGAGCCACCAGCTGAGACGGTTAGCACAGGCTTGATCGGCGAGAAATTCGAAGTGACGTCGTTAATCGAGGTGAACTGCATGCCGACCCAAGTAGCTGTAGAAGATACAGTTCCATCAAATGAGTGTGGGGAACTGGCAATAACTGAACCGCCTTTCGAGTTAAATGCAGAAGCTTGTGTAGAGCGTGACGAAGATGGAAGTCAGCTAGAAAATGAGAAACTCTCAGTTTCCGAAATCAGCTGTGTCGTAGAGCAGGGCACGCAGAAAAACGCTGTGCCGATTAGGGACACTGCGCAGCCCGCGAGTTGTGATCAGCCAGGACAGACCGACGAGGAGTGCGTGTACGCTTGTAGAGAGCGAGACTTTCGAAGGCGACAGCGAGCGACCAGAGCAGAGTCAGAATCGTTCGAGCCCCGATACCACGCTAGGTTGTATTCGCGATAGCAACCCCAGTGCGAACGCGGACGTGGCACATATGACCCTCACGCAATCCGAAGCGCCCCAGCTGTCGAAAGAGCTTGATCGTGCGCCGGTTAGGTCTGAGCGAGGCGACGCACTGAGTGGCGAGCCGCCAGAGCAAATGCCTGGAAGGGGGACTGACACGACTGAAGCCAGCCGTGTTTTCGTTCGGACTTGACTGAAAGTCAGTCCTGCGCTGCTGGCCGCGATGTAGACGCGGCGCCGCACTTTGACCACTTTGACGACACGGGTGCCCTACTAGCTCCGGTTACCGCTAGAACGTTGACCGCTAGCTTGTCAGAGATGAATCAGAAAGGAAGCAGAAGGCTAGTATTTCAGTGCTGCCGACGAAAAACGCGGAAGGGAAGGCGTGAGAAAGAATGCAGCCATCGTAAGGAGAGAAAACTCGTACGGTTGCGAAAAGAAAGCAGAAATCATGTGTTCCAGTGCTGCCGCAGAAAAAAACGGAAAGGCAGGCGCGAGAAAGAATTGTGCAAGTTGAAGCTATCGCGAAAGAGAAAGCGACTATCCCAGCGGCACAAATGCGCCAGTGCCGAGAAAATGCGTGACTGGTGCGCCAAGCGTTAGGAGAGGGATAGGTTGTTTAGCAAAGCTAGTGACTTATGCTCATGTGTTTATTCGCACAGAAACAGTAAGGTAAGGTTGCTCCGTGAAACGGACAACCGAAGTTTTAGTGAAAAGGGTGATCTCAAAGCTAACGCCGATGGCTTAAATCGAAGCCCTTAACGTGAGAAGAAGCCTCAGTTTTCACTTCTTGGAGATTTTTTTTCCTGGCATAGGATTTTGAACATATTGCATTGTACTATTTTTGTTTGAGAATGGTGTTTTTGAAAGCGTGATTTTCAAATTTGTGGACGCGCTCCAAGTGCTGCTGAGCTGTCCTTTAATATAGATGGGGGCATAAGAGGGAAATAGTCTGGCATAACTTAGTGAAGATTGTGCCGTGCTGGCTGGCTGAACGGTTGAGTTTTTAGCGTGGTTGTGACGTTGTGGGTTGTCAGCAAACTCTCCTGAAGACAAGTTGCAGAGTGCCTTGGAAACCGGACTTGCCAAGGACTTCTTCAGGCTGTTTGAGCTCAAGAGAAGCTGAGTCGGATGACCCCGGCTAGCAGCAACATCCCGATCCCTCCGGACAGCGGATGCAGTCCCCTGCCCTTCGGGATCTCCCTCCCCCGGCGGGGCAGTCTGTTACGTTTCTCCACCGAGAAGTGGGACAGCTGACGCGGCCACCGCATAGCAACAGGCAGAACCGCGAGCGGATCGGCCATTTCGGCGCCGTTCATCGGCTGCGCAACGCTTCCTCCCGCCGACAAGTCTCAACGTGATCCTGCCACGCGCCAAATGTGTGTGCGTGCGTGTGTGTGCAAACGCCGGCCAAGCCTGGAGCTCGTGAGAGAGTGCGCCGCCCTCGCCCGTCTGCAGGAGATGGAGAAGATGCGTTCGGACCACCTGCGATTGAGTCCTCCCATCTTGCCCAGACACGTTGGGCGCTCCATTTCCTGTGAGGGTTTACTCTTTCCCTGTGAACGGGAAAACCTATAAAAAGCAGCGGCCGACTCCGTTGAGATAGAGACTACTTTGACGCGCTGTTGGCACGACGCTAGACACCAGCTGTGTGAGAGTGTCTGTAATCTCTCCGGGTCAGCTTCACTGTCCGTTTCTTCATGATGTTGCTGTAAAGGTTGTTTCGTTAGAAGACGCCTCGTCCTTGCTGGCACCCTTCATGCCGTCCGCCGTCCACGGAGCCGCCAGGCCAACGCTACCGAGGGGCCGCGCGCCGCATGTAACAACTTGCGTCAGCGGTGGGCTGAGCACGCGAGCCACGAACGTAAACAAATGGTGGCAGCGGTACGCTACTCAGGCGCACGAGCCACAAACCTAACAGTGTGTGCGTGCTTTTGTAAAGTGTGCTTGGAAACTTGAAATGGCTTTGAAGAGACTTCCGCAGTAGTGGCGCGCAAAGTATTACACCAACACCATATCTGAATGACTGGCAAATGAATGCGCATAGCTCATCAAATAGAACACTGGAATGAGTTAGCTGTTTGAAGAGTAATGTGCAATGTGACCATGTGGTTTTTGTTTCACTTGAATTGTTCACTAACCGCACTGTGTAGTAAGTAGGATTGCGGGCATGCAACAATTGTGATCGGCTCTTATGTCATTATAATTTTCTATTTTTAGTGCTCCCCGTGGTGTGTAAGTCAATAGGAATTTGTTTGTTCTGCTCTACTATGATCTGCCGCCTTCTGGTAATAGCCATCTGCAAAGGCATGCATGCATAATCTTTAGGAACACACTTTGTCTGGTTGATAATCGTGCCCTGCATGCCGGCATACGTCTTGTTGCCTGATTGCATGTGGCGAGAAATTTTCTGTCAGCAAGCTAAACAATAAAAGATTCTACATATGTGTAGTACTTTTCGTATAATTTCAGCCCGTCTGAAAATATATTCACTTTTCTGCGGCGAAAAAATATTCAGAAGCGCACCTGCTCACCTAGTGCATTGAAAACATTCATGCATCCATTTGTTTGCATGAGCACCTATTTACCCAAAAACAAAGACGATTGAAATGAGTGTTTTACAATTTGCAGCCGGCACGAATCAGTGGTTTGAGAGGATGGAGTGACAGGGAACCTGCTTTACTGGCAAACTAGCAAACCGAACAAGGCAAGAATGCCACCAAGAGCTTCAATTTAATTAAGCTGCTTTGTGTACTAGCCACATAGAGGTTTAAGTGTCTGTGATTGAAACCAACCTTTCTCTCCAATGTCTGTCTAGCGCTTTTAATTATGACATTTCATTCTTGGCTAACTTTGCTTCTGTACTGTGTTGATATTTATTTGTTAGTTGCCCACTGAGGTGGCAAAATAGCTTTCCTTGACAGCTCCCCTATTTTCTTGACTGGGTACAGCTTTGGGAATACACCGAGGGTACTTTGCTTTTTTGCAGTGTTTAGGTTGTTTTAAAAGATATTAAAGCTCTTGGCTGGTTACAGCTTTGGGAATACACCGAGGGTACTTTGCTTTTGTGCAGTGTTTAGGTTGTTTTAAAAGATATTAAAGCATATTTGCTATTATTTAATGCTAGGCTAAACCTGACCTTGTATTTCTCTTAAATTTGGTTCAGTATCAATAGTGATACTTTAACTATTGTACATCGTGTAATTTTGTTGTTTTCTTTACAGCTTAGAAGGGAGCTTCGTATTGCATACCAACTTACTGTTGCCAGTGCACGATAAAACCTAGTACAGCCACTGTTGAACCTTAAATGCATGCATATAGTCATGTTGTATAAATGGTCAGCCGATAAAAATAGTTCCTCTCAACATAGTACTGGGCACATATTAACATGTACCAGGAGATAATACCTTGAAGCCTGGCCCTCCTTCGTGACTGTGCCACAGAGCTGTAGAGGAGCCTTCAGCTCTACGCAAAGGGACCCATAGGTTAGTGCTCAGATCAATGTTTACTTATTATAAGCAATGTGGCTTTCTCTACAGGCTTTTACTCTACTCGGTCACTTTGGATCATTGGAGTAATGGCGCATTCCACTGTGTAAAGAGCACTGATCAGGACTCTTGGAAGCACTTTTTCAGCTTTGACTGCTTTCAATTTACATGGCACGGATATGCAGTTATGTTGTAGTGGGAGTTGCAGTTGCAAGAGCAGTTCAGGCTCGTCCCTCTTGATTAATGGAGTCTGCACTAATTGATATTAGAATAAAACACAATATCCATTCCGTGTTTTTGCTTTCATTGTCAACGCAAGCAATGGTGGCATCTGAGTATCGGTTTGCAGATGAATATGAAGCAGACCCCGCCTGGGTGGCACAGTGGTTAGGGCGCTGGACTATTGTTCCCAAGGGCGCGGGATCGAATCCCGACCTCGGCGGCCGCTTTTCAATGGAGGCGAAAAGCAAGGTGCCCGTGTGCTGTGCGATGTCAGCGCGCGTTAAAGAACCCCGGGTGGTATAAATTTCCGCAGTCCTCCACTATGGCTTCTCTCATAGCCTGAGTCGCTTTGGGACGTTAAACCCCACAAACCAATCAACCAATCAGAGGAGCCACACTCGAGCCCACATCTTAAACAAAATTCCAACTATGAAGCAGAGCTTCATAGATGGAATTTTGTTTTAGATGTGGGCTCGAGTGTGGCTGCTCTGATTGCATGTGTTCACATTACAGTGTAGCGCTGAATATATGTATGCACATTAGGCGAATGCAGCCACAAATTTGTAAATTTTCGGAAGTTACAAGACCAGTATGGCCAGTATAGGTTTGCGATGGATGGCAAACACAAGAGTGCTCTAGAAGGACCTACATTATGCGAATGGCAGAGCAAGTATTTTCTCCTGCAGCTTGCTCAGCTTTATCCCACTCTGCTCCAAGCCTATTCACCTGCAGAAATGTGCCACAGATGAGCGTACCGGCCATGAATGTTAGAGTCTCAGTAGCTTTCTTAAGAAACCCTGCGCTTTCAATGCAAAGGAGCACAACAATGTAAAAACAAAGATAAAAACATTTTTGTACAAGTGTAGCAGCACCCCGCCGCGGTCAAGTTTATTGTGCATTGCTTGTAACATTTCTTGTACAACATTTACTTTCGTCTACCATGCTTTGGGGCATGAAAACGTATAGCAGGTGCTACGGTGGACCATGAGATTTCCAAATGATGTTAATTTCTACACGACTGTGAGGAGTTGTTCACATAGCAAAGATAAGTGCAGAATGTCATTAGTAGTTCCTCATGAAGTCACAAGGTTAGTAAACAAAACAATTCGGTCTACTAAAGCTTGCAAGCTTTAAGCTTGAGAATGGTTCAGCTGCCTTAGAGCGCTCCGCTACTGATCTAGCGGACACTGGTTCGATCCTGGCTCTAGTGGTAGCAATTGCTGGAGGCCAAATGCACTCTCCCTTGTGCTGTGTGATGTCATTACATTATAAGGAATTTCAGATCTCAATATCTACAGTTTTCCACTGTGCCGCCTTTTTAGTACGTGTCGCTTCAGTGTGCTAAACTGCACAATAAACATTATTATTGCGTCGAAGCCTGATTAGCAATTCTATAAAATATATTTACTACTGCAACTAAGCTTGCTGAGAGATGTATTTTCATGCATACATTAACACCTGCCATCTCTCCCGAATTGTCTGGAATTCTTCCTACCTTCGTTAAATCTCCCGATTGTACGAACGCGACTTCAAATCTCCAGAAAAGTGGCTGCCACAGCCCCACTGTTCAATCGCTTTCAGTCAAGGTACAAAAAGGAGGAAATGCGCATGCGCTTATAGGACAGCCTGTCTCGCCATTATCAGCTGAAAATAACTCGTCATTCCTTCGCGGTACCTTGGATGGGGTTTTCAATGGGGGTACCTGAGATGGGGCCGATCAATTGCCGTAGTATTTATAGCAACCACTGCATTAAAAGAAAGGTAACACTGCATCACTGTAGGTGCTACATGCTCATTTATATCTGCCTTAATTTTATTGCCGGTTCGTGTAGACGTTGAACCTCTTGCTATTGGCTTTGATCTGTTAGCAACCGCCTGTAATGGCTTCATTTCGTATCTCTCCACCACTTTCATGTTACTCCGAGTGTGATCATTTGATTTTATTGTTCAAATCATATTATTTGATCACGGGTGACTGATTTCGACAACACATGAATGCTTTCAGTTTTTTTTGTTTTTAGATACGTATCGGGAGTGTTTTCTATGTTGAAATGCATGGATTCAGTTGTATCAGTGGTGCGAAAACCGACAGTTTGCCCCCCCCCCCCTCCCTCCAAAGACATGTGTCCTGTGGTTTGACGGAGAATAAAGAAGTAGATACTCAGTGGAAAAGCTTGCCTAAAATCCTACAAAGATGGTGCAAAAGCGAAATGCCCATCAGTGTCAGTGTGTGAATTCTTCTTTTATCCCGCTTCCTTTGCTAGTTGATGCGACTATATATGAAGCTCTTTAGTGTAATTTTGTGGCATACACGCGGAACATTGTGTAGACACAAAATTTTTCCTTGTTCATTTATTTTTAGTGAAGCACGAATCGGAATGCAGCGAAGCCATGCACACATCTAATGCCCATAGACATTAGATTTATGGATGGCCTCATTAATTGCGTTCTGATGTGAACATACAATGGTTTGAAGCATATATTATTATGTTAAAAATTGACTTTTGTACTGTTAAGCAGAGTAATACACACGTTCCATATAATAACAATAATTTGCCTATAGTTAGCAACTGCTCTTTTAATATTGTAATCAACGATAATATACGTGTTTCATCTCGTACGTCTACTTGTGAACAATTTGCAATCGAATTCCTTTTGTGATGTTTTTTTAGCTACAAATGACGGATGACTGTTGGGACAATATAGGTGGCTTTAAGTATAACGCATAGCAGGAAAAAACCTTAATATATGCGATGATATTTTAATTCACCGAATTGCCTGAACCAGCCTGTTTGAAAAGACGAAACGAAAATTAATATGAATGTCTTTGGACAGGAATAGTAATCGAGGTGCCATGACCATTTTGTTTTTCAATACGATTTTCATATGTCGTAGGTTAATGTATCTAAAAAACGTAGCGTAGTTCTCTCGAGAAAAAAAAAAACGTATGTCACTGAAGGAAGAAAACGGGGTTTTATCATTTCAAAAAGTTGCACGGTTAGATACCTGCTGCTTGCGCACAAAAATTTTATCTATTGTTTTTTATTCACCACGTCTACGTAACGTTTACTTGTATAAGAAGTGTAAAAAGCTTGTTTTGTTGACGCAGTTGATTTAGTAAAAAATCGCAAACTTTGCTTCAGGAACAACGCGTTAGAAAAATGTTCATTTTCAACCTTACATGCTGGCATGATGCGTTAGGTTGTTTTTGGAACTAAAACATATTGTGCTTATTACGCAGGTTATATTGTTAATTTAAGGGAGAATCAGGAGCTCTAAGCCGCTAGTTGTGTTCTATGCAACACGACCAAAATTATCATGCAGCAAAACGATTTGCTTATGATTATACTTAAAAATTTACACAAATAATCATCTTCAAAATAATACTATTGTTATTCATTCTCAAAGCTGGCAAATGGAATAATATTTAAAGTTTTATTTTCAGAGCGATCCTTGGACTTTGGCTGGTACGTTAACCAACCGATGGTGAGCTCCTTCTTCCTCAACCCCTATCCTCGAAAACATTTTTTTCACACTTTCTTGTCCTCTTCTGCGCGCATGCCTCACATTTCCCCCTTCGCAGACAAAGCCCCAGGGCTCTCAGTCAGAGTCTCGAGAGTGGCAGCGTTTCATTCACGCGACATGGACTCTTGGACTCTTTATGGACATGAATTCTTGCGACATGTAAGAAGAAAGAGACGTCAGCGGCGGTGGCGAAAGGGATGGGGGCAGTTTCACAGTAACGCGTGAGATGATCAACGCATACGATGATCCAACGATTGCCTTTGGACGAGCGGGGAAACGGGTCTATGAGATCAACACCCGCTTACTAATATGGTGTCGTCGGTGGTGTCACCGGATGTAAGCGGCCCGGCAGAGAAGTCGTGGGTAGCTTGAATCGCTGGCACTGCGCACAGGAGTTCATGTAAGGAGTTCATGTAACGCTGAGTCACTCGACGCATATTTGGCCAGTAGAAGCGTTCCTTAATGCGGGTAAGAGTCCTGGCAAACCCCAAGTGCCAAGCTGTAACGTCATCGTGCATAGCGTTTAGAAGAGAGGAGTAGAGGGTACCCGGAACGACTAGCAGGAAGCACGCACCGCCGGACGAGTATTTTTTCCGGTAGAGCAAACCATCGCGAATGCACAGAGGGTTTTCAGATGACGGATCACGAGCTTTTTCAAAAAGTGGTGCCAAGTCTTGATCTTTTCGTTGTTATCGCTGGAATGAGATGAGATCCGGAAATTAGACGGAAACGGCGGCAAGATAGTCATCAAAGTTGTCATCGCAAAGGGTAGTAGCGAGAGGCAGTCAGCGTGTTGGCGACCACTTTTGTATCACACTGTAAAGTTGAACTCCTGAAGGCGTAATGCCCAGCGGACCAATAGACCGCAGGGGTCACGCAGATTCATCAGCCAGCCCAGTGAACTATTGGGTACAACTACCCAATAGTACAACTACCCAATGTGTCCAGAATTTATACAACACTCATTCTGCCGAAGAGTTACAAACGCCGCCTGGGCAGCCGCAATATTGTGTTCATTAGATTGAGCAACCGTCAGGCATGTCGCTTCAACAACTTTCTCTGAAACTTCTGTAGTCGGTCTAGGAGCGTCTTCTTTGTCAACCATGGCTTAGAACGGTCTCCAGCACCGTACGTAATGGCCGCCGATAGTTTCCACGCTAACTTTGTGGGTGTTGCCATCATGGCCATTATATTCAGCGAATATGCTTCAGAAAGAGTGGCTCCCCCACATCGTGGAACGAGTGCGCATTATCAGACCACGCTGGTGGAAACGCCCACTGTCGACTCCAGTCCACACTCATCCTGCCAAACGCAGACGTGCCAACCGAGAGACCGCCTCCACGCCGCCCCTACTTTCCAACTAGGTGTTTCCCCCACTGAGACCTTCAGCTTCGCAGCAACCAAAGCCCACTCCTCGTCGTTACCACCTCAGAAATAGCGACGCACAAGATTGTTACAAGCTCACCCAGGATTGCCTCGCCGGCATCATTGATACTTATTCCTCGTAAAAGTAATTCTGTTTTATTTAGATATTTTCTGCATGCTAGAAAACTGTCCGACAAGCGCATCCGTCATGAAATGCATGCGTGTGCCTTACGCCACTATTTGAATTCGTCTGTGATATCTAAGCAAGTAACAATAGATCTGAAGCCCACCCTGAACACCGGAATGAATGGGACGCGATAATTCATAACGTATCTTTAAAACTTATTCGCATAGCTATTGACAATTACCAGTGCAGCGCTAAGACCCTAATTCACGCAGAAATTGAGTTGATCCTCATACGTAGCCCAGATGAGTCCGATTCTCTGACCAGATATCAATTAGAGAAGAAAACTGCACTATTTGAACTAAAAACAAATTTTGTTTTAGGTTATGGGGTCGCAGTCCCTATCCTTTCGGAGTTCACATCTCTCGCACTTCCCTTACCTCTCTCTGCAACACAGTATCAATGCTCCAATAATCCGATATTAAATATTTCTAATGCCACACGTAGCAATACAGAGGCGAGTGCACTCTCTAGGGGCCTTAGTTTCTGCCCAACAAAAGGAGGATACAAAGAATTTCAATTGGTTAAAAATTTGGATAACTTTGCGGGCAACATGAGATTACGGGAGTATTTCCATGACCACCCCCAAAGGGACGAAAATGCCCCCCCCCCCCTTGCCTAGCAAAACAGGTTGGACTCCGTCCCCTATATGTGACAAGCACCTTGACGTGTACATACAATCTGACGTACTGAAGGCATATAAACGTCAAAAAACGTTCCTCCATAACCTCTGCCTTACCAAAAGGAAGGATCTAGAGGGTCTGTCTAGGCGCCTTGACATAATAATTAAACTAGCTGATAAAGGTGGTGCTACTGTCATCATGAATCAGCCCGATTATAAAGCGGAAGCCGAGAGGCAACTGTCGGACAGGACGTTTTACAAACGCGTTAAGGACGACCCGACTGAATATTTCAACGAAACTATCAAGAAAACCCTCGACGGACTTCAGAAAGACAAAACAATTGAAGAGCGCACGGCCCGCTCCCTTTTCCCGCTTAGTCCTTTCGTGGGAAGGTTTTATTTGCTACCAAAAATCCATAAGAAAGGAAACCCAGGGTGCCCAATTGTTCCCGGCATAGGCACCGCAGCGGAAAACCTCTCCCAGAATGTCGATAGCATCACAAGCAAAATTCCGAATACATTTCCGTCGTATACTAAGGACAATACCGACTTCCTCTCTGACATTTCACATCTGCTTATATGCAATAATTCAGTCGTGCTAACCCTGAATATTGCGTCACTCTACAAAAACATACCGCACACTAACTATACTCCTATACTCCAGGCCTTCAACCAGTCCCAACAGGGCAAATTAATTGACAACAGCACACTTAAATCATTACTCACACTGATTCTTGAACTGAACAATTTCGAATTCAACGGCGATCACTACATACAAATTAGTGATACATACATGGGCACAGGAATTGGGCCTAATTATGCTAATATCTTCATGGGTACATTAGAGGTGGAATTTTCTTGCCAAAACTACTAACAAACCGCTCTACTATAGACGTTTCATCGACGATATTTTCTTTATTTTGCCCTATTATGAAGCATTTCTCCTAAAATTCATCAAGCCTTCAACGACGCTCATCCTTTAATCAATCTTCGCACCATTATTAGCGCTCCGAACTGAATTTCCTTGATGTTACAGTCACGGTCTCTCAAAATAGGCTCGTTACCAAGCTCGTAAGCCCACACATTCCCAGCAGTATTTACACTTTGGGAGCAGCCACACAAGACACTGTAAGACTGCGGTCCCCTGCAGCCATGAACACCGGGTTAGGTGCAACTGTTCAAGAAAAGATTACTTTACATCCAACTGTGAAAAACTCAGACGCACTGTTGCGTCAAAAATACCCTACACGAATAATTGACGATGCCAAGTTAGAGCAGCTAAACTCCACCGCGAAGAGATTCATAGTAACTTTAATGGAGCTACCCAGAAATCTAACCGCACGAACCTTGTCCTAACACATTCTGCCTCTGTTCCCAGTGTCTCGCATATTCTAGCCAAACACTACACTATACTCGAGCAGAGTGAACGCTGCAAATCTGCTTTTTGCAGAGCCACCACGGCTCGTGTACCGACGAAACAGAAATCTTAGGGACATTTTAACTTCTTAAAAAATCAGCATTACTAAGACCGCGGGCTGTTCGCTTTGCAGTAAGCTTCCTTGTCAGGTCTGCGCCCAAATAAGCACATCAACCACCGCTGTTCCATAGCGTCTTCCTACACAAGAGGTAAGCGCAATGGGTGGAGATTTACGATGCTGGCTGATTTACACAGTTTGGAGATCATTATGATCTCCGCGTGTCTCCCTTCCTCAGGAACTGTATCTTTGTTTCAGTGTTTGTTGATACAATCCTGAATTTGCTTGTCATTTCGGTTTCTAATTATCGCGCTGGTAATCTGATCCTTGCCTGGGGCTGTATTCTTGACAAATGATCTAGCCGCTGCGTGTACCTTGTGTGTTGTGATCTGGGCGTGTAACTTCCGGCTGTGCTCTCCCGTGTGTTGTATTAGGAATAACGGTGTGTGTGTGCTTCTTGTGTATCTTGACCAAAGGTGGACGATGACTTGCTCATCTGTTTCTTGGAAGTAATGCGTTCTCCTTTCTGTCACCTTGTTTTGTTCTTTTTATGGTTTTGCGGTCAACAAGGCTTCCTAGCGGTGCCCACGTTTTGGCACCGCTAAGATTTAATTTTTTTTTCGGAGATTTGAATCCAATTATTGCTCGTAATTTTAAGAGCGTGTTCGTTGATTTTTTTATTTATTTCTGCAATTCAATGTCTGAGTTCTCTATCATATTTTGCTTTCTCCATTATTTGGTTATTCCCCTACGTGCGTCTCATAAATGGTGTAGTGTGCAGCTACAATCGGGAAGTTTTTGATGGATGTGACTTTTTTCGTGTACTTCTTATGGGCGTTTCTAACCTCATCTGCCCATTTTCGTAACTTGATGATCTTTTAGTCCTCTATTGTTTGTTCTCTGAACTTGTAGCAGTCAGAGATTTTAGCGCTGCGTGAGGGTGTGCTAATCTCCGTTAATTGCAACTGTGTTACAATAACGTGGTCGCTACCAAAAGTTTCTTTAGTGGGCTTCATATACACTCTATATTAAGGATTAGTTTGAAGTCGGGGCATGGTACCCTAGAAAAACTGTTTCCTCCTCTTATTGGGAAACGGGGTCGGTAACATGCTCCTGGTTGTAGAGTCCTTTGTCAAAAGTGCAGAGCTGAGCCGCTTCGTGCGGCTTGTAATGCATTTCCAGTGTTGCGAATCTCTTTATGGTAAGAAGATTTTTGTCCTCCCATCTCGAATACAAACTTCCACTAATGCTAAATCAGCGCCACTACACGGCTTACAAGCGAACCCCCGGGCACTACTCTTTTGACAAAGGCTGTACTTATCCATGTTGGTTACGACACAGCTTCCATTGGCTGAGTCTATCCTATATCCCCAGTTTATGGACTGGGCATTATATTTCACCACTATCTCTAGGTGAGCATCCTTGACGTTTCTTGCTACATCTTCCATTAATGTATAGATGTTAGCTCAGTGATGTCGCAGGCGTGAGAACACATTTGTAAGGAACAAACTGCGCTCGCTCCTTGTCATCGGGATGATTTCAATAAACACACGTTTTATAGTCTTGTCCGCATGCACCGCAGTGTTGCCACTTTGTCGAATTTTTCATATTTGAGAACTTCGTTGCCTGCCATCCGGATAGGTTAGTTGGTTTCTTGAAACTCTACAAATTGTGGTGAGTTTCTTTATTCTAAAACGTCGATGTTAAAATTATCCTTCACTTTAAAGATGTGGCAATTCCATTGCCATATCGTTTGTAATTTTTTGGTCTGATTAATGTTAAATGTTGCCTTTCTTTCTAGTACGACTAGCCGCCTAAATCTCTCGTTTTCCTCCCTTAGCTCAGGTTAGTGGCCTCTGCGGCCTCCACCACGGCTAGTAATTTTTTGATGAACAGCAGTGGGAGAAACACTTCTGAACCGACTAACCTTCTTCCAATGGCTGGAGAAGCGCCATTGGAAACTGACCCTGGCAGCGTTAACCGCTTGAACCCTAGCTGGTGAGGCTAGTTTAGCAGGGCTGTTAGAGCAACCAGAGAGTATGAAATGGGGTGTCATAGGGCTTAGTGAGGCTAGGAGGCCGAATGAGGCATATACTGTACCTAAAGACGGGCATGTTACTGTGTTTTCGAGGTATACCGGGGAGGTGAGAACTAGGAGTAGGTTTACTTGTCAATACGTGTATACCTGGTAATATAAATGGATTCTATACTATTAATGAGAGGTGGCAGGAATCGTAATTAAGCTTAATAGGCGGTATAAGCTGAAGGTTTTACAGTCCTACGCAACTACATGTAGTCATGATGACCAGGCGGCTGAAAGCTTCTACGAAGACATAGAATTGGCAATACGGAAAAGAAAGACACAATGTAATGTACTAATGGGTGACATCAGTGGCAAAGAAAGAAAAAAAAATTAGGCAGGAACTCAGGCAGTGGGCGACTATGGCATTGGCTCTAGGAATAGTTTAAAGAGTGCAATAACTTAAGAGTCATGAACACCTTCCTCAAAAAGCTGAAGAACAGGTAGTGGGCACGAAAAAGGCCTAATGGGGATCCTAATCACGCCATTTACTTCATTCATGCTGTGGTCTAACACCGCCATTATGCAGGGCGTAAAGGTAATTGGTAAAATGCACTGCAGTGACCACAGCATAGTAAGGTCTCGAATTTGTCTAATTCTAAAGAAGGAACGAAAACGGACTAGTAAGAAAGAAGTCCATCAACGAATCAGCGGTGAGGGGCAGTGCAGAAAAGTTCAGGATCTCGCTACAGAATATTCAGCTCTAACAGAGGATGACAACATTAACCTAGAAGAAATGAACAATAATTTCAGGGATATCAATGCTGCGTGCTCTGTAGAAGTAGGAGGCAAGAAATTTATAGAGGATACCGGTAAGCTGTCTGAAGAGGCGAAAGATTTGATTATGAAACGCCAACGTATGAAAACCTCCAATTTAACAGAGCAGATAGAATTGGCAGAGAAATCAAAGCTAATAAATAAGCGCAAAACCACTGATATAAGGAAGTATAACATGAAGAAAATTGAACATGCTGTAAAGAAAGGAGGATACCTTAGGCGCCGATTAAGAAATTGGGCACAGGCAAAGATCATATTGTCACGGTATTGGCGACTGGGCCTAGGCTATCAGAGCCGGTGCAGGGGGAATTACACGGTCCAAGCTTTTGGTACATCCTGCCAGTCCGGAGCCGCTTCAGTTCGTTCTTTTTTCCCGAGCGCCACTTCAACGTCTTTCGCTCCGAGCGCCCCCTGGCATTCCTTCCTCCTTAATTGTGACGCACACGTGCACACAGGTGGACGAAAAAAAAAGTTTGCAGATGCCGTTTTTCAGTTACTGCGTAAAATACGGCTTCATGCGTAGGCCATGAACTGTCTCTGGACGAGGTAGCCGACGGCCTCTCTGCTCTGGGCCATCTGGGAGCACCTCATAGTTAACGTCGCTGAGGCGCCGCAAGATTTTATATGGTCCGAAGTAACGGCAAATCAGCTTTTCTGATAGGCCACGGCGTCGAACAGGAGTCCACACCCACACCTGGTCCCCGGTGTTGTAGGAAGCTTGTTGTGGCGGAGGTTGTACCGGCGTGAATCCTTGTCCTGTTGCTGGGCGATGTGGACGCGTGATAGTTGGCGTGCTTGCTCAGCATCTTGGGCAAAGTGCTCCGCGTCGGTAGAAAGCTCGTTATCTGTTTCGCAAGAGAGCATTGCGTCCAGCATCGTCCAAACCTCCCTGCCGTAAACTAGACTAAACGGCGTGAAGCGTGTCGTCTCTTGGACTGCCGTATTGTACGCGAATGTCACATATGGTAGGATAGCATCCCAAGTCTTGTGCTGGGCGTCGACATACATCGCCAGCATGTCCGCAATGATCTTATTAAGCCTTTCCGTCAGCCCGTTGGTCTGCGGACGGTAAGCAGTAGCTTTTCGACGCGCCGTACCGCTGAGATGAAAAACTTCGGCCATCATTTGTGAAGGCAGTCCCTTTGTCAGTAATAATATAGGTCGGAGCACCGTGCCGAGCATGATCTGGTGTACAAAGAAATGGGCAACTTCAGATGCAGTACCACTAGGTAACGCTTTGATCTCGGCATATCGAGTCAGGTAGTCCGTGGCGATGATTATTCAACGGTTGCCACCGGAGGATCGAGGGAAAGGACCGAGAAGGTCCATGCCAATTTGATCAAACGGCGCGCGTGGTGGTATTATGGGCACGAGGAGGCCTGCAGACTTTGATTGCGCAACCTTCCGACGCTGACATTCCGACGCTGTTAAGCACCTCCACCAGATTTGTCACGGTATTGGCGACTGGGCCTAGGTTATCAGAGCCGGTGCAGGCGGAATTACACGGTCCAAACTTTTGGTACGTCCTGCGAGTCCGGAGCCGCTTCACTTCGTTCTTTTTTCCCGAGCGCCACTTCAACGTCTTTCGTTCCGAGTGCCCCCTGGCAATATGTATGCGCTAAAGAACAAGGGGGGCAACGTCATTACGAATATGCACAAGATAGTCAAGATAGTCAACCTCTTATGATTAGTTCCATAATACCCCGGCCCTCAGTCACCAGCGGCTGCGGAACAAGTGACCACGGCGGCGGTCAGACCTGTGACGCAACTGGGTGTGCTAGGAACTTCTGGCTCCTCAGGACATGCCGCCATTGAAAACTGACCCTGGCAACGTTTAACACTAGAACCCGAGCTAGTGAAGCTAGTTTAGCAGTGCCGTTAGAGGAACTAGAGGGTATGAAATGGGATGTCATAGGGCTTAGTGAGGTTAGGAGGCCGAACGAGGCATATAATGTACTGAAAGATGGGCATGTACTGTGTTACCGAGGTTTACCGGAGAGGCGAGAACTAGGAGTAGGTTTCCTTGTCAATAAGTATATAGCGGGAAATATCGATGAATTCCATAGTATAAATGAGAGGGTGGCAGGCATCGTATTTAGGCTCAATAAGCGCTATGAACTGAAGGTTGTGCAGGCCTATGCACCCACATGTAGTTATGATGACCAGGCAGTTGAAAGCTTCTACGAAGATCTGGAATCGGCAATGCGCAAATTAAAGACGCAGTATACTGTCCTAATGGGCGACATCAATGCCAAGGTAGGGAAAAAGCAGGCAGGAAACCGGTCAGTAGGTGACTATGGCATTGGCTCTAGGAATAGCAGGGGGGAGTTACTAGTTGAGTTTGCAGAGCGCAGTAACTTAAGTATCATGAATACCTTCTTCAGCAAACGGAAGAACCGGAAATGGGCATGGAAAAGTCCGAACGGGGAGACTAAAAATTAAATTGATCAACCCCCTTCATTATTCAAGATGTGGAGGTAATCGGGAAATTGCGATGCGGTGACCACAGGAGGGTGAGGTCCCGAATTTGCCTCAATCTGAAGATTAGTAAGAAAGAAACCCATCAACGAATTAGCGGTAAGGGGGAGGGCAGAAACGTTCAGGATCTCGCTACAGAATAGATATTCAGCTCTAACCAATGGTGACATTACTCTAGAAGCAATGAACAATAATTTCAGAGATATCATTACCGAGAGTGCTGTAGAAGTAGGCGGTAGGATAGGTTGAGAGGATACCAGTAAGCTGTCTAAGGAGAAGAAAGATTTGATTAAGAAACGCCAGAGTATGAAAGCTTCCAATCCAGCAGACCAGATCGAATTGGGCGAGGGATCAAAGCTAATCAATAAGTGCAAGGTGGCTGATATAAGAAAGTATAACATGAAGAAAATTGAGCATGCTGTAAAGAACGGAAACGAAATTTCTTTTTTTTTCGCCTTACAGCGGCAAAGAAGAAAATTGGCATAGGAAAACACCAAATGTATGCGATAAGGAACAAGGCGGGCAACGCCATCACGAATATGGACAAGAAAGTCAAAGATAGATCTCTACAGCAGCCAAAGTAGTCAGGACCGTAATGAGATTGGCGTTAGGGAAAAACAGTCAGACGTTCCACCAGTGATGAAGGACGAGGTCAAGAAAGCATTATAAACTTTGAAAAGGGGGAACTCAGCTGGAGAGTATCAGATAACTACAGATTTGTTAAAGGAAGGGGGGGATATCGTGCTAGAAAAACTGGCCAGCGTGTATACGCAGTGCCTGGTGTCATCGACGGTACCGGAACGATGGAAGAATGAAAACATTGTCCTCATTCATAAGAAAGGAGACTCTAACGACCTTAAAAATTACAGACCAATCAGCTTACTGTCTGTTTCGTATAAGGTATTTACTAAGATAATCGCTAATAGAATCAGGACAACCTTAGACTGCAATCAAGAAAATGATCAAGGAGGTTTTCGGAAACGGTGGTTTACAATTGATCATATCAATACCATCAATGAGGTGAAAGAAAAATGCTCGGAATATAACCAGCCCTTATACATAGCACTCATTGATTATGAAAATGCATTTGACTCAGTAGAAACCTCGGTGGTGATGCAGGTATTGCGAAATCAGGGGGTAGACGAGCCATACGTGAAAGTTCTGCAAGATATATATAGTGGCTGCACAGCAACCATAGTTCTGCATAAAGAAAGGTGTTAGGCAAGGAGACACAATCTCCCCAGTACTATTCACAGCTTGCTTAGAGGAAGTATGCAGAGACTTGGGATGGGAGCAGTTGGGGATAAGGGTAGATGGAGAATACCTCAGTAATCTGCGATTTGCTGATAACCTTGACTTGCTAAGTAACTCGGGGGATGAACTGCAAATAATGATTGATGACCTGGACAGAAAAAGTAGATAGGCAGGCTTAAAAATCAATATGCAGAAGACTTAGGTAATGTTCAACAGCCTCGGGAAGGAACCGCAGTTTACGTTAGGTAGCGAAGCAATGGAAGTAGTAGGCGAATGTGTCTACTTAGGACAGGTAGTAACCGCAGATCCGGACCATGAAAAGGAAATAATCAGAAGAATAAGATTGGGGTGGAGCGCATTTTCAAGCACTCGAAGATTATGACTAGCAGCTTACCGGTATCGCTCAAGAGGAAAGTATACAACAATTGCTCCTTACCTGTACTCACCTATGGGGCTGAAACGTGGAGGCTAACCAAGGGGGTTCCCACTTTAGTTGAGGACAACTCGGAGGGCTATGGAACCAAAAATGGTAGGGATAACATTAAGAGATAGGAAGCGTGCAGAGGGGTCAGAGAAATGTCAAGTTACTGACATTCAGTAGAAAATAAGAAGAAATGAGCATGGGCAGGACATGTAGTGAGAAGAGAGGATAGCCGATGGTCGCTGAGGGTAACATACTGGATTCCAAGGGAAGGAAAGCGTAGCAGGGGAGGGCAGAAAGTTAGGTGGTCGAATGAGGTTAAGAAGTGCGCAGGGCCAAGTGGATGCAGCTAGCACAGAACCGTGCTAATTGGAGAAATATGGGAGAGGCCTTCGCCTTGTAGTGGGTATAGTCAGGCTGATGATGATGATGGTGACGAGTCAAAATAGCCGAGGAGTTCTACATTGATCTGTAAAGTAGCCAAAGTAGGCAAGGCAATAATGAGTTCGGCACTAGAGAAAAGCAGTCAGACTTTCCGCCAGTGACGTAGGACGAGGTTAAGAAAGCATTAGAAACTGTGAAATGGGGGAAAGAAGATGGAAAGGAACAGACAACTGTAGATTTGCTTAAGGATGGGGGACATTGTGTTAGATAAAATGGTCTCCCTAAATACGCAATGTCTGCTGTCATCCAGTTTACCCGAGTGTGAGAAGCACGCAAACATTCTCTTAATTCATGAGAAAGGGGACGCTAAGGACGTGCAAAATTACAAACCTGTCAGCTTAGTGTCTGTTACATATAAAGTATTTACTAAGGTTATCGCTAAAAGAATCAGGACAATGTTTAGACTTCAAACAAGCAAAAGTCAAGCAGGGTTTTGGAAAGGGTACTATGCTATCTATCATATCCATACCACCAACCAGGTGCAAAAAGAATGTTCGGTATATGTGCAGCACTTATACATAGCATTCATTGATAACGTAAAAGCATTTGACTCAGTAGAAATCAATACGGTCATGCAGGCATTGTGAAATCAAGGTGTAGATTAGCCGTACGTGAAAAAACTTGAAGCTATATATAGTGGCTGCACAGCAACCATAGTTCCGCATAAAGAAAGTAACAAAATTAGTATAAAGAAAGGTGTTAGGCATTGAGACACAATCTCCTCAGTAATATTCACAACTTGTTTAGAGGAAGTATTCAGACTTGGTAGGAGAGAAGTTGGGGATAAGGGTGGATGCAGAATACCTCAGTACTCTGCGATTTGCTGATGACATTGCCTTGCTAGGTAACTCTGGGAATGAACTGCACAGAATGATTGATGACCTAGACGGGAACACTAGACAGGCAGGCTTGAAAATGAATGAGCAAAAGACTAAGGTATAGTTCCACAGCCTCGGGAGGGAAAAGCAGTTTACGTTAAGTAGTAAAGCACTGGAAGTAGTCGGCGAATGTGTCTACTTAGGACAGGTAGTAAGCGTTATTCCGGACCACGAAAGGAAAATAACGAGGAGAATAAGATTTCGAGGGAGCGCATTGGACAAGCACTCGCAGATTATTACTACAAGCTTACCGGTATCGCTCAAGAGGAAAGAAGAGAACAGTTACATCCTACCTGCACCGACATGTGGCACTGAAACGTGGAGGATAAGAAAGATGGTTCTACATAAGTTTAGGACAACGCAGAGGGCTAAGGGACGAAAAATTTTAGGGGTAACGCAAAGGAATAGGAAGCGTGCATAATGGGTCCCAGACATATCTTATGTTGTCGACATTCTAGTGGAGATCAAGGAGAAAAAATGGGCATGGGCATGACATATAGTGCATAAAGAGGATAACCGATGGTCGCTTAGGGTAAAAACTGGTTTCCAAGGGAGGAAAGCGTAGCAGGGGGGGGGGGGGGGAGAAAGTTAGGTGGACCGATGAGGTTAAGAACTTCACAGGGATCAAGTGGATGCAGCTAGCATAGGACCGAATTAATTGAAGGAATATGGGAGAGGCCTTCGCTCAGCAGTGGGTATAATCATGCTGATGATGATTATGATGAACCTTTTTCTGCGGTGACGTCTCGGGTATTCGCACATCCGCGCCACCAGTGTTCGCCGGGCTCGGTAAATCCACGTCCTCGTATGGTGGCCTGGAGGTAGCGTCCCTAGTCCCAAACTTGGATCTTAAAACGCCCTCCTTCTCTCTCTTTCGGCTTCCTTCCTGTCAAACCACGTCGGTCTACGAGTGGTTTTGCAGTCTATTATAGTCTTCATTAGGGTATATTTCTGAGTTGTTTTTTTGCATCCTGTCTCTCCTGTTGCGTGAGCTTCACCACACAACTCACACTTGGGAGGGTCGCATATGTGTCCTTTGATGTGCATGCGTTTACATAGTGGGTATTGAGGCAGGAGTTGTGGTTCCGGGCAACCATCTTGGGTAGTCGTGTGCTTTCGAAGGATGACCTCTCAGTCGTGGTTTGAGCGAACGACATAAGCTGCGGCCGTGACCCGATGGTCCCGTTGCAGCGGCAGGCAGAAATGTTGGGGATGGTTCGAGCGAGCTCCAGCTCGCCCGTCGCCACCGCGAGTTTGGCCAGGCCTGCGCACCGCAGCAGCCTACATCACGACAGGCGGATGGCGATAAAGAACCAGCAAATGAAGGTGCAGCGCTAATTTTAGTCGAGTCACATGATGTCATCTCGCCCCTTTACCCAAGCCTGTATGCGCAGATTCAGTGGCTGATACCTTATCGCTCATTCGTTTATCGTGACGTTCGCTGATGGGAGAGAAGGAGGCCTTGTTAGAATGTCGGTGGTGTCGGCTCGCCGCTCTCGCTGCTACTGCACTGTCACGTGGGCCGGCTGTCTGACGCGGGCGAAGAAGCCATCGCAGGCATATCGGTCTGCCGCTTTAACGGGGCCAAGAAGACACGGCCGCAGCTGATTTCGTTCGCTCTGACCAACCTCTCCCAGCCCCATCAGGGGAGTACTTCCTGTGGAGAACTGAGCTGCAGTAGAGGAAGAGAGACAGGTGAAAGTTAAAATAGACAGAAAGGAGCGCCATAGTGGAGGGCTGCGGAGTAATTTCGACCATTTGGGGATGTTGTGCGCTGATATCACACAGCAGATGGACGCCTCTTTGTTTTGCCTCCATCGGAACACAGGCGCCGGTGGTCGAGATAGAACCTGGGTACTCCAGTACAGTTGTCGAGCAACTTGACCACTGTACCCCCGCAGCGGGGCTAATAAAAACAATATCTGCAGCGACGTACATAAACCCGAGTGAACGTGGTCGCCGAGACGCCAAAGAAGACAATTCTTCCGGCCCTTGGATATTTCGAATTAAAGAATATGAAGCCGTTTTGAGAAAGTGCGGCAATGACATGTTAGAATGTCCAATAATATACGACCAGTTCACCATAGACAAAAGTATTCAGGGTAAAACTGGCTCTCTCGCCCTACTAGCAGAAAATAAAGCCGCGTTGCTATAGGTATACTATAATAAAAAATATAGGAATCTTTACTTGGATACGTTGACATAATTTCAAATGGTATTCGGAACAAATATGCTAAATATAGCAGGCTTCTACCAAAAAATACCTATAAATTTATCGGGCTAAGTTGTGTACGTTGAAGGAGCAAGCAATTCTGCGGCGATAACAGCAAGAGTTATCGGCGTGTGTCCAACTACGAATACTTGTTTCATTCGTAAGCGCTCTAATTAAACTGGGCAATGAACAATCTTGATAACCTGCGAAAAGAATTTAGGATTGTCTGGAACGATACGGAAAAGCAGTGGTTCGCTGTGATTACTCGAGAAAAATTTCCCAGCTACAAAGAAAGCTACATAGCCGCGTCCAGCGACAACGAGCATGTACAAGATCGCTCCGTGCGCTACAATCCCAGTGAATAGACCGCGTGCTGGCGGCAGTTGAAACAACCAATTTCAATTCTTCTCGAATTTCTGGTGAAGAACAATGACACGACATTTCATTTCTCAGTCGAGTACCGCCACGTTACCAGCCTAAAGAAGAAATATGTTGGTTTTCTCTGTAGCATCAGCCACACACTCGACCGGCTCTGTAACGCTAAGTACGTTTAATCGATACACTTGAAGAGCGGCTAGCGACAAATTGAATTCCACGACAAAACATCGCAGGAAAATCGCGTTAAACACACAAGACTGCAACTGCGAGTTCAAGGTAACGCCATTGGGGCTCTGTTCCGCACCTGCCATATTCCAGCTAGTAATTGATGCCGTACAGGCTGGCTTGAAGTGTCGTATTTGTCTGGTGTATTTAGACGACGTCGTTGTCATGTCTTGGAGTTTTGAAGACCACCTGTAAAGGCTTTGCACAGTACTTGACTCAGTCAAGTCATCACGGCTGATGTTGAAAGCAGAGAGCCCTCGAAACAGAAAAGGGCTACGCAACGTTTAAGAAAAATTTACACGGGTGTATGCTATTCAGCAAGAAGTCTCTTTTCAGATGTTCTGTAGACAATGAGGCTAAAAGAGATCTTATATGTCTGCTAATGCTCCTGCATAAAAGATCTTGAAACCAGCTTGGCGAGACCTTTATAGGAATAGATGTAGAGATTTTCTCCTTATTGGAAAAGGCAACGTATACAAATTTCGTTCCTTAAATTTATTCTTAAAGTAAATTTTAGTATCATTTGATGGCAAGCGTAGTTCATGGTATTAATTTCAGGGCACACTATTAAAGGGAAGCTGAAGCGGTTTTCAAATTGCATGAAATTCTGTGGTTGGGAAGAAAAGACCTCAAAAATCATATGTGTAATTTTTTTCTAGATTCTGTCCCTTAGAACAGCCGCAATCGCCTTTTAAAAACCCGCCGCGGACACGCCCCCGTCGCCTCCGGAAGCGCCGGGTTGGGGGATGGCAAAATTGGAGAGCTGGCGGAAGTGACGCCATTCACGAGGAGCCGGCCGGCCGTCCTGCCCGTCCCGCATTGCTTGCTCCGCTGCGTCTCGCGCTTTGGCGTGGCGAACGACGATTCAACGTAATCATTTGCTAGTTCCGTTTGTTTTTTCTAGCTCGAGCGTTCTGGGTGGAGTGGGTGTAGCGACAAGTGGCCATCATGCCATCGTTCTGCGCAGCATTCGGCTGCGCGAACACTGGCGGCCGGGACGATGTGCTGTTTCACACGTTTCCAAAGGACAAGAAACTTTCAGCGCGTTGGGTCTCTGCCGTGAAGAGGAAAAATTTCGTACCTACGAAATCAACTGTGTTGTGCTCGAACCATTTCCGTGACAGTGACTATTATCGGAGCTTGGGAACGATGCGGGCACTCGGAATTCCAATTAAATCAGCGCGACTGAAGCCCGGAGTCGTTCCGTCAGTGTCCCGCACAAGAATAACGCCTCGCTACCTCCAAGAGCGGCCTTCGCCAAAAGAAAGCGGCAGGAGGTAAGTGTTTAAGGTACGCTTGTGCCTGCCCGTGGTTTGCTTGTGTGGTTCAACGTTCCGCGAACTGACTAGAGCTATGTGAAGGACATAGTGGCGAAGGCCTCGGGAAGTATTTCTCCTGCCCGAATCTCCATACATCGGATATTACACAGGCGTCTTGCATCTCCCAAAGCTGGATTGCGGCTGCTGTGGCGGGGCCGAATCCCTCTGCCTTGAAATCAGCGTCCTAGCAATCGGCACCCGAGGGCCATAACTGTATAGTGGATCGTGTGAACATATCCTGTGCGCCGCAGCGACCAGTGGGCGGCACGAGACCCACCAGTTAATAAGGTGTGGCTCGGCAGCCCGTCTGTTTCCTTTCGACGACATTCGTCAAAACAACCACTGAGCCACCGCGGTGGGACAGTATCTTTTTTTTTAATTGCGTGCTATCAGCGTTGTAGTACGCGGGGGTATATCTGTACAGCATAAAACTGAGACCTTTGGTCGGAGTTTCGGATTCTCTCTCATTCACCCTCTGAACATATATCTGTCAAAATGCACCATATTGGTGCAGTGGCAGTAGTTTTCTGTTCTCGTTAGTAAAGTTGCACTCACGCTTGTGCTGTTAATCAGTATAAATCTGACTTCTTTTGAACAGATTCTTGGAACTACATCTTTCACAATGCAAAAGAACAGAGTGCAGGGAAGAGCACGTCTCAGGATAGTAAATTCCTTGAGGCTCCTAATCTTTGGATGTGGTCTAAGGTACTGTGGTTATTGATACTAAAGAAAGAAAATGCTTTTGTCAGTGTTTTCATGAATTTTTATGTATTTCTTCATAGTAGGCTGGCATTTGTGGTGTGCATATTTTATATTCTTTCAGGTCCTCGCAGAAATGTTCGAGAACACGCCTCCTGAAGAAGCTACCACTTCACCCCCTTCACCATGCGAAGAGAATGTAAAAATCAGGGTTACAGAGGCACAGGTCGTCTCAAAGGAAACTGCTGACCAAAGTCTGCAAGTTGTGGTGCGGCCGCCAACAGTTTGCAATGCATCCCAAGCAGATATAAAACCCAGTAATAATAATAGTTCGTAGTAATAAAAAGCCTTCGGGTGTAAGTAGGCACAGTGCTCTAAATAAATGAAAAACAAATGCTTTACCTCGCGTGACTCGTGTAAGCATGCCGGCGTTTTGAATTCGATATTACAGGTGTCTGGTGTTTCGGCTGTTATGCAGCAGCCAGTAAGCAACAGCGTTTCGACGTGATTTACTTTATTACCACTTGCACATCTACCTCGCAAAGATATGTAAAAACAAGCACCTACGCAAAACATACGTACCAGAGGAGATTTCCAACCCGTGAAAATGTCACGGCGTCACTTTCTCCATCGGCGCACTCCGCGGCGTCGTTGGTTCCGCCGTTTTCTGCAGCCGCTGATGGCTCGAACATATATGGCGAGGGTCCAAACTGTTCACTACTGCCCGCACTATCCATAATTTTCAAGATTAGGCCTTCCAGCCAACTGAAGCAACGCGCTAGCAACGCACTATTCAGCAGCGCCGTCGGTGCAGGCCGGAGACCCGCGGGACACCCGTCGTTGACGTCACGACAGTCCCGACCACTCACAGGCGACAGTGGCGTTCGCTCGGCGCCCTGAGGCGCTGGCGCGCGTTTTCTTCTAAAAAAAACAGCTGTTCGGGTTTATTTAAGCCCTTTTTTAATGCGATATTCTTGTTCAGTGGACCAAAAACAACTAAATGCTGCCGAAAACTCAATTTTTTCGAAAAGTGCTTCAGCTTCCCTTTAAGTTGGGCACTTAGATGCACCATGTCTTGAGGCAACTGCCAAAGTTTATCAAAGCTCTAAACTAAAATTATTAATATAATGTGCTCGATTTGACTGAATATGTTTTACATGCATCAATATATACAGTAAGAAAAATAGGCACAAAGTGCAATGAATGGACCGCAGCCACTGTTTATTGATCACAATGCGTATGCACGAAAACTGCATGAAGCCAGGAAATTAGAGAGCCACTAGGGTCCCACATCACCTCCGCAAGGAATTCATTAACTAGAAGGTGAAAGAAGGAGCCATACCCTCTCCTGAACACCTGCTTCAGTTAAAAACAAAGTCGGAAAACAGAATCTGCAACTGAATAGTTTACCAGGAGTCGGAAGGAAGCCAAGGCCATATATACGGTTAACGTGCGTGTAGAGAAATGCAACAAAACAAAATGCACATAATGCATTGTCAATAGCTTGCAGGCACAATGCACTCACTCATTAAAACCTCAAGCACATACCTAACAAAGGAAGTCCTCAACAAACGGAAAACTGCAACTGCCTTATAGACATTGAATGCTTTGCGGTGGACGTCACCAGCATCAGCAGTTGTTCTACAAACTGAACTTGATATCATTTACCTTTTGTGGCTTGCCTTGAGAAAGACACTTTTCTCTTACATGAGTCTGCAAAAAATTAGACCAGAAAAGTGGTATTCACCATGCCTCCTGAGGTGTATCTTGCATACTCTTAATTGCCCTATATGCCTATGCATATAGCACATTGGCTGATCACCTGTCGAGTAAAATTAAATTGTGAAGGAGCTCCCATCTAGTAATATCAGCATCACTGCAATACAGACTAGAGACGTGTTAGTTTTTGGAGCTTGGCGAATACAGTTGCGTGTGCATACGGCACCTGACGACGTATAACCTAGATTCCATTTCTCCTCTGTACGCTGCAACGTATATATGTGCTCTGGAGGTAAAAGACTTCCTACAGCACTGTAAAAAGCCGAAGTTCGGATGCTTGACAGAGGACTGGAACTATGTAACACCCAGCTGTTAAGATAGCATTCTCATAGCCCTTTAAGCAAGCCCGCACAAGGTTCTGTAATGACGTCCTTGCTTCCCTGGTCAGCATTGGTAACCCTGAAAGTCAAACAAACAAAGAATATTTGTGAAATGCATATTGGCAAACAGCCTTGACCTCTATAAGAAAGTGTGAAATGAAACAAACACAGTGGATAGCATTTACCAGAATTTAGAAATTGTGCTGGTGAACATGTTCTCTGAAACGCACCGTTGAAAACTGTTTTGGACAAAACAATATACGCAGAATAGAGCGAGAACAACATAAGCGTGCAAAGTTCCCCGCTTGAATTCTAGCAGCTTGGCCTATCAAAAGGTAACGTCATTAAATGTCAAAACACAGCTCCGGCACCCCAGAAATCAAGACTAAAGCACAAACTAAAATCATTACACTCAGCTGACTACCTCAGAACCAAAATTTAACATCATAATTAAACAAAGGGTACGCAGATTAATGAAATAATACACCTGCAGAGCCGCATGAATTCCTTCGCTTCATTTACCCGCATTAGACCACGGACAAAATAGAAAACGCATTCATCAGCTTTAGCAAGAAGGCATACGGGATGGCAAATTGAAGCTGAAATAAGTCACACATATTCGCATAAAACAGGTTAACACAGGTAACTCAATGTGTTCTACATGATCAAGAGTAAAAGATTAGCCCTTAAAATATATTCTTTTAGTTTTGGTCTGCCATCGCAAATAATGTATGCTTGCATCATTCAAGTACATAGTAGCATTGCAACTACCGACTCAGGATAACTTATTAATTGGGCGGTTTATTGTTGCAAAACGGCAGGAAGAACTTCTAAGTGGAGTAAAGTTTAGGTAACAATACCAAGCCCATGTTCAGACTCGCAATGAAGAAAGCAAAGGTGTTTCAGTATTTCACCTAGACACGAGTACCATTATCCTTTGACATTCATTATTGCTGTTTTGCGACCTGCAGAATTACAGAAAATCTCGCATAGTGGACGATGGCTCATTCAGGCGCATTTAAGGCCCATTCGTTGTATCCTGCTTTCAAAAAGCATGAAAACGAAAGGGATTCACTTTTATAAAGAACGATGTCCACAGCTCAGTGCCTCACTGGCAACAAAAAAGGCCGACGGCTTGTCACGAGCCCCTCTCAACGGGTCGCCGTGAGATGACGATGACGAGACCTTCTTGGGTCCGGTAATGGGTAGCAGTTTAGCACAGAAGCAGCGTTCGAACTCTCTTGTGAATTTCCTAGTGGATTAGCTGGAAGGAAAGATTGCTTCCACTACGGCTTTGTTCACGCTTCATTTGTCACCGTTCGCGTGAGGAAGGGCTTCGTGCCCATCAAGAAAACTCAGCTTCAAGGTGTGCCTAGGAACCTCACACAAGAAATTCTGCAGATGTTGCACGATGAACCGACAGCAGGGAACCTAAGGCTTGCGCGTATATTGCATCGGATCCAGAAGTATTACTGGTCATAGTTACCTGCCAAGGTTGCTCAGTAGATGAAAGCGAGCCGTGAATGCTATCGCACAAAATACCTCCGATAAGGCCTGCTGGGCTACTGAACCGGATACCACCCCCGAAAAATAAATAGGGATTAAAATCCTGGGACCTTTCCCAATTACATCAACGGGCAGCAAGTGGATAATCGTGGCCACTATATGACCCGCTACGCTCACGCGAAAACCCTGCCTAATGGTTCCGCTGCAGAACTCGGCCAAGTTTTCGGTCCAACAAGATGAAATATTTCTGCTAGAAGAAAAGCCCGAAGGGCTTCTAACGGAGAGGAAAATAGCACTGACGACGGAGCGGACGCAAGAGTCTTAATGTAGTCATACAAGTAACACATCTAAAACGCGTCCCATCGTGCATAACAATGAGCTTACAGAACGTCTGAACAAGACATCGCATACATGAATGTTGGTATGTACGTCAATGCTGAACGCAAGAACTAGAACATAATCCTACACTACGTTACCTTTGCCTGCAAGAGTGCCGTCCAGGAGACTACCAGGTAAAATACGTTAAAACTTGTGTTTGGTAGGCATCGACTGACAACTCTCGACACGATGCATGCATGCGGCAAAAGAATCACCTACCTTAAGCGCGCGAGGAAGCACCACTTCATCGTCCGGATGTGCCTTAAAGACCAACGACGCCCGACGGTCTTTACGACGAAGCGACGCAGGGTACAATGGTGGAAACTATGTCTTGTACCCAGGTCGATTTACCGTCTAGTAGTAAGTGAAAAGTTGCTGTGCCTATACTTTAGGCCATACAAAGTCCTTCGCCGCGTCGGACAACTGGGTTATGAAGTCGAGCTGCGATGCACGCTGCCGTAAATAGCATATGTTGTGCACCTGAAGGCATACTGAGCGCTCTATAATGTTTAATGTTTATATTTTTTTAGCTGTTTATTTTGGAACAGCAATGCGATAACATTTGGGGTGGGAGTAATGCCGTGAGACGTTTAAAGCTTTATTTTCTGTTTTAAAAAGCCGCCACCACGAGGCCAATTGTCACTGTGATTGCAGCGAATGAATTATTCTTGTTCATAGTCGTTATTCTGAAACGCAGATTTATTACTTTCTGTGTCACCCGAGACGCGGCGTAATTTTTTCGGAGTGATCGCATCGAACCCCAATTGTTTTCGTATCGTTGCAGACGTTTCTACGTTCCTGTGAACCGTTATCTACATGGTTCTATGCCCACTTTAAATTCAGCGCTGACGAATGTAATGGTCATTCATAAGTCGACGTCCGCCGACCACTCTTGTTACCGCCGTCGTCGAAATGCTTAGTTATTCAGCGGGCGTATGTCAGTCCAGTAAAGAGTTTATTAAAGTGAAATTCAAGCCTCCTCGATTGTCCATCAGGCCGTGTTTTGACCACATGGCAATATGTTCATTTCTGTCTAATTTTCTTGTCTAAAAATATACGAACAACGCTTTGAGCAGCAGCTGAACTTAGTTACACTGTAGCGCTCAAGAAGGCGCACAACCGCCGATATCAGCAGTGACCACATACGGCGCTTTATGGTGACACATTCTGACGAGAACAAAGAGATCCCGAACGCCAAAGTCAGCACAAGCGAGGCCCGTGACGCTGTTTTTTTATTTATGACCATCGGCACTTCTGTTTTGCTATAAATTGAGAAGGTCTAGCTGGCGTGCAGCTTGGATACTATCTGACGCAACCAATGCGCGGCAACCTTCGTACTCTAGCTTCTGCTTCACGCGCCGGAAGTCAGCATCTATAGTGCAACGCATAAGTTGGCACACATAGAATTTTTATTCTGGAAGTCTTCCGTCAAGCTGTTTCTTATCCAGTTCACATCTGACGCCGCAGTGCCCTGTCCCAAGAGCGCATCTTGTAATGAGGT
The DNA here is from genome assembly GCA_023969395.1 of Amblyomma maculatum. Classification (NCBI taxonomy): domain Eukaryota; kingdom Metazoa; phylum Arthropoda; class Arachnida; order Ixodida; family Ixodidae; genus Amblyomma; species Amblyomma maculatum. The sequence continues at coordinate 150,962 of JAJIZL010032005.1, forward strand.
GCAATTTGCAAAGCACGCACTGCATCATCCGCCTGTATATCTCCGATATACTGGCGGATTCTGACGTGCGGGTTATGCTCCTATATGCGCCTCCATAAAATGTAATGAAGTGCCCTGAGGAAGAATGTCAATCTTGAAGACACGACTTCTTAGTAGTGATTTCTTGCTTGAAGCCAATATTTGAGGAGCTGGACTGCAAAGGATTATGTATAAGGGTTGACGAAAAACAGCCCAAAAATGTCATATCGCTGATGTATATTCATTGCAAGAAACAGCGAGGATGAAATTAAAGAGAGGTAAAGGTAACAACGAGGCAAAGCGGAACAGTAAGTCTAAACTTTAATATGGGGAAGGTTCAAGGAACACTCAATAGCTTCGGAAGAGATGATTAGTTCACAATATGTAGTGAGGCGAAGGAAGTGGTAAGAGATTATGTCCACTTAGGACAGCAATTGGCAGTAAATCCGGAACGTGAAATGCAAATAGTTAGAAGAAGCAGGTTGGAAATGAGAGCTTTCGGCACAACGTGTGTGATCTTTTGTCGTAGAAACGTTTAGGCTCAGCAAAAAGGGTGGAACCAAAATTGATGAATGCGAAAAGAGGTGCGGAATGAAAAATGGTGGGTGTGCAATAAGAGACATATGGTGTACATAATGAGAGAGGGACAAAGGTGAGTTAATGACGTTCTAGTCGAAATCAAGAAGAAATGGGAATGAGCAAGGCATGTAAAACGAAGACGAGATAAATGAGAATCGCCTAGGTTCACAGCGTCGATTTTAAGGAATGACAAGCGTAGCTGGCGCCGGAAGAACGTTAGTTAGGCGGATGAGATTAGACATTTTGCAGGGACAATATGCATAAAAGTGACGCAGGATATAATTAATTGCATGCATTTAGGGACGCCTTTTTTTAGGAATAAGAATGCCTAGGCAGATAGCGGCGATGGCTGCTTTACTGATTAGCATGACTGACTATTCATGCAAACCTGCTGCCTCTTTTTGTGTCATGTTTACCATTTTTCCATTTTCGGGATGTTTACCGCTTTCTTCGTCGTTCAATTACCGGTGCAGTGTTTCTAACAGAGACCACTTGATTATTTGGCCAAAAGGCAGCCTGTTACGGACATCGCGGTGGAGACAGTTAGAAAGGCCTTCACTTGAACTTTAGTTTTGTGGTTCAATAAAACAGCCAACTAGGGAGGGCTGGAAGGCGGCCCTGTCCAGCTCGGACCTGGAAGCCCAGAGTGTCCTGGTCCAAAGGGCTTGGGCAGCAGCGGCGGCCAATGGCGTCCCATAATAGGGTGTGCCACTCAGCTCCACAAGAAACGCACCTCCCTTCCCAAATCATATCATCACAAATAAATGTTTTCTCCTCCTCGGTAGCCTACTTACTATGGACCACGAGCAAGTACTTGAAATGCTTACCACATCAACATATCGCTTGGGACTGAGAATAGCCAGGTAATAGCTTACCATACCAGTACCATCGAAATATTTTAGCGGATCGATATAGAGCCATGATTTAACCAGTTGCTTATATATCTCGTCGGTCTACGTGTCATCTTTCTTATGCACATAAACATTTCGGTGCCCAAGCCTGACATGGACGCACTTTTAATCCTTTACTTATGCTATTTTGTTCAGCTTTCTTACCCAGCATCTTCAACGCCTGCAGAAATGCACAGAACTGAGCCAGGGCCTTGCCCCAGTTTCTAATTTTCTACCCCCAATTTGTGCGCTATTGGCGCACGTGGGAAAGTGTAAATGACCCTATTACACGTGTCGAGGACGGTGCATACTGTGTACTTAATAAGTCAATGACGACTGCAACCTTGCTACTCACTGGTCTTTAGAAAATCGTCGATTTGTTTTGCCTCGCGCTGGCGTACTGTGAATCAATAACCAAGTAGCTCACCAATGATGTCGCATCACATTCGCAGACCTGCTTTTCAGTAACAGAAGCCCATTTGCATCTTTGTCCTGTCTCCTCTCGACCATCAGCCGTTCCATTCGCAGTTAGGTCTGGGAAAGGGTCTTGGAGCATCCAAGAACACCGCATAGCGGAACCGCTAAATTGAGCTAATCAAGGATGGTGTCTCCCTGCTATCCGATATGTGGAAAAGGAAATAACGATGGATTATGCGTGTTTTATCCTGTACTTTATTTATGTATTGTCTAAGATTTCGTTTTGGGAGCAATAATTTCGTCTCAAAACTGTCTTTGAAATCTCTTCTAGTGCACATGTAAGATGGAACCCAGTATCACCTAAAGGAAACGTGGATCTTCCAGTTCACGTCTTCGCCCTAGATACGTATATGTAGGTCATTTCTAAAAGAAAGCTGCTCTGAATGTCTTGCTCTAGCATTTTGTTGGGATTCCGCGCGATACCAAACGACACTTTCATTTGGGAGAAGCCGATACTTGGGCATTATTTGCTGTCGTCTCTTGCAGCTTGTTTTAATGCTTGGAGACTTATGTTCACAGTATTTGTGGGGATGTTTTTAAAATGTGTTTGCTAGTTTTGTTAATATACTTTTCTAGCATCGCTCGATCATCAAAGTGATTATTTTATTTTGGGAAGTTTAATCTCTGTGCCGCCAGTATGAAGTGAAATCCGACCATATGAATGATCATTAGAATTAAAATAAATAGTGCCTATGGGCATGATTACACCATGGATTAGATTGTAAGATAAGACGTTTTGCTAAATAATTTCTGTTGACACACGCAGTGAAGAATTTTTTCTCTTGATAATGCCATCAGTCATTCTGCTGGTCGAGAGCTGGTTGTCATCTTTGCCTAAATTGATGTTTTCATCATGAATTTGTAGGCGCCACCTGTTGTGAGGTAAAAAAAATAAAAATACCTTTATTTCAATGAAAAACGTTTCTAGATAACAACAATCAATAATCATCGAAAATGCAAAACGATAATCTTCAGCTGCCAGAATTCAAAAGTAGTAATTGGAGGAGAGGTTGGCATAAAGAGGTAAAATGTGGCAAAGGTTTTTATAACCCTATTGCGCTATTGCTCTTTTGCAGAACTGTACAGATAAACCTCGTATAAACATTAGGAGACGCAAAATGAAATATACTCAAATGATACAAATTTCATTTTGTGTTATCCCACTTTCTTTGGTGGTAATAACTGCTCGGTGACAAAGCATGAAGGGCGATCAAAAGAATGTGCTCAGTAACATATGAAACTTACACTAAACGCTGCCATAGAAATCCTTATGATACCTTTCTATTTTTTGGCCACCTTTAGGAGAAAAGGTGTTTTTTTTTTATTATGGAGCTTACTACCTAAAGAGACTCATGCTACAAATACGCGCACAGTCAATGGTTGTGGATAATTTCCACCACCTGGGGGTCTTTACCATCTATGGACGTCGCGGAGAGCACGGGCCCCTTGTGTTTCGCATTATTTAAACGCAGTCATCGTGGACTCTGTAGAAGCTGGCTCCCCGTATGAGTAGGTGGCGTACTAAACCACCGCGGCTCGATAATTGGCAGTGTAATCATATCTTTCTCAAATACCGGTAATCCTTTTCAAGAAGACTTTAGAAAACCTCTATGTTCATAATCTCTGTTTGCGTGCAATACCGGAAAGAGGTAAAACCCCAGTGGTGCAGGCTTGAAAATTTGTAGATAAATACTATTTCACTAGCCCTTAAGATCCTTTCAGTGAAACCCAAACCAATAAATTCACAAAGCCATCCTTTGAGCAAGAATCATGGCTGTGGTTAAGCTTCGAATAAAACTAGTGGGATGTGATAGCTCTGGACGAAGCGCACGGAACTCGTCGATATATAATCAAGATTCACATCAGCAGTCATGTATCTGGCCATGCAGCTGCTCAAGCGTTAATTCCCACGTCAATTGACCTTTGATCTTGAATTGAAGTTGATCTGTGGTCTTGATCTTTGGTCGGAACAGGTAATAAAAGTGATTGTGGCTTCATTTATAACTTTTCCTCCAAGCTTAGTGAAGGTGACCGAAAGCACGCACGGTGACCTTAGAATACCTTCGCGCAGTGAAGTTTACACTTCAAAACCGCTAATTCATATATGCGTCAGTAATAGGGAAATGATGAGTACGCGCATAATACGCACAAAAGGTAGACACAATGACTTCTTAAACACCACCTACTGACTCTACGAATTTTCACATATCTTTTGGGAATTTGTGCCATAACTGGGAGGTGCCACTCTCTTTTTCGCAAGGCGATGCAAGTGGACACCCATGGCATCCTTTGGAACCCGGTGCGTCGGTAGCGGTCGCCCAGAGGAAGCGCCTCTACAACTCTAGTGACGCAAGCAGCCAGGCCCCCGTGCTGTACTCGCCTGCTAATGATGACTCTAGGGCCGACGACGATGGGCTCGTGCCGGTGCTTAGCAAGAAAGAAAAGCGGAGACTAAACCGACGACAAGTTTCGTCCTCATCAAGCACGTCTATGATCCTCACTACGCGAGGCCCTCCAACACACTGTCTTGTTTGTGCCAGAGAGGCCAACATACAATCTGAACCAACTCAACAGGCAAGTCACGTCTGTGTTCATTGAAAGCCTCGTCCCTGAAAAGATTAAAGACGTTAAAGGGAATTCTTACAAAAACATAATTGCCATTGATTTCATGGAGCGGAGCACATTGGAGAGATTGAGCGCCATCAACAAACTAGGTGACATCAGTGTGCGCTCCCATATTCTTCAGGGCAGTGGCACTATGGCCGGCGTCATCTACAATGTTGACGTGGCCATCGCTAACACCGATCTACCAGTCATAATCAAACCAGCATCAAAGCATCAAATAGCATCTCCATACTGCAAGTGCAGCGCCTAGAGAGATCGAAATGCATCAAGCTCGCTTTCAAGGGAGACTGCATACCATCACATGTGAAGGTTGGAATTTCCGACACCCAGTCCGGCCTTTCGTGCCCAAGCCACTTCAATGCCGAAAGTGTATGAAGTATCGGGCACGTCAGTGCGGTCTACAAAAATTTCATTGTGTGTCCTAGATGCTCTGAGTCGCATAGCGGCGACATTTGCCGCGCGATTGTTCTGAAGTGCGTCAACTGTCGTGGCCCTCATGACTCCTCCTGTAAGGACTGCCCCCGCTTAAAGACAGAACGGGCAGTGTTGAAGCGAATGGTGCGTGATCAATCTACGCGCATAGAGGCCGCTGCTAAGGTGCGATGGCGTTGTTGGCGTCACCGAAGATCATCTAAGAACGCAGTTAATTTTGATAGCAAGGCCTCGAGCACTCCTGCATCTTGTCCTACTCCCATGCCCGCGTTTTAAATCAAGGGACCTCGACGCAGACGTCAACTGGCCACCGCTACCAAAACCTTCCACGTCCGCTGGGCCAGGAAACTTGCCGCGAACCGAATGCCCTGCACCTACCGCCAAACAAGAGAAAAGTCAGGATGTGGGAAATGGCCAAGAGCGGTAATTCTGATTCTCACGTCCGTGATGAATGCAATCAGTGCTGTGCTATCTAGTCTGCATACGCCAGCAGCACAGAATGCGCTATAGGTTCTGGACGCGCTAACACCAGCTCTAGCGGCTCTGCAGTAGCAGACACAATGGCTCCCCCAGCATTAATGCTTAAAAAAATCCTCAAGGGCGCTTTTATTTTTCAATCGAATGCCCGTGCGCTTCAGTCTTGAATTGCAGATATTCGAAAATATGTTCATACAAACCGCATCCCCATCCTTGTTATTTGTGAGTTGAATGTACCAAAGATCTTACGACTGTCAGGCTACGAGGCATTTGCATCTCAAACGCACCAGGGAAACAGTAAGGGCATCATTTATATTAGGCGAGAACTCCCAGATGTAATCCATCCGGCTTCTCCCAGCAACAATAACCAGTACATTTGCCTGGCAGTGAAGAAGCGCAATCTCACATTTAGACTAGTGGGTGCGTACATGCCGCCATGAGGTTGTTTTGACGCCACATGCTTGACCGGCTTGATGGCGAGAACACCTGGCACTTGGAGCATCATAGGAGACTTTAACCCTCACCATATCATGTGGGGAAGTGTTCGAATGAACCTCAATGGAAGAAAGCTTGTCTCCTTCGCCTCTGGTCATGACGTACAGTGCCTTAATGAGGGTACACCGACCTTTATTTGAGGGGCAACTAACTTACAGCAGCTGTATTCATTTAGCTGTCATGTCTCGAAGCCTTAACAGCAATGTTCAATGGTTTGCAGGTATAGAAACACACGGAAGTGACCACATTCATACATATGTGATCAGTATTGGCTTTTCCACATCCACGTCTGTCCCACGAATGCGCTACATCGATTGGTCGGCATTTCAAGCACTTATGGAAGATGCTTGTACAGCAGGCCTCTTTCCAGGTATTGAAGAGAAAATTAAGGAGGCCATGATAAACGAGTTTTTCTTCACCCCAGTGCCTACCTACACAGAGTTTGATGCGGCATTACAGCGCCTGGGATCATTGCGACGAAGGGCAGAGCGTAGATACTGACGCAGGAAGTTGCGCCTCGACCTCAGAAATGCGAGGCGCATGCAAAAGAAACTTCAGCGTAGTATTCAAGCTCTTCAGGGAAACCGTTGGCGGTCATTCTGTGAAACGTTTGATCCCCGCAAGCCTTTATCGCGCATCTCGAATGTCGTTCGTGGTCTCCGAACATCCCCTAAACAGCTCTACCCATTCAAACATCTCGCACTCTACCAAACACATGGTGAGGTCGAGGTAGCAGATTTCTGCGCTAGGGTAGCAGGCCAATCGACTCCAACGGCAACGCAATATTTCAACGATGTTCCAGCTTGCCGGGATTTACGAATGAACCTTCCCTTCTCCGTGCAGGAACTTGACGCTACGCTAGCTTCTTGCAGAGGGTCATCAGCGCCGGGTTCCGACGGTGTAACACACACTGCGCTTTGAAATCTTGGAAACGAAGCTAGGCACGGTCTTTTGGAATATTACAACAAATGATGGAGTAAGGATACAGTTCCAAACGAGTGGAAGTGCAGTCGTTTAGTTCAGCTCTTGAAACCTGTCAAATCGTCTATGGACTTGACATCATACCATCCAATCGCACTGGCTAGTTGCTTTGGTAATGTACTCGAAATAATCTTGCTTACACTTATTGAGTGGTACCTGTAGCACTACCGCATATATCCGGGTATAATTTCAGGGTTTCGAAGTGGACGCTCTTCAATTGACAACGTGGTGGACCTGGTATCATCTGTACAACGGCAAAAAAAATTTGATGCGCACCCGCGTCCTTGTTCCTCGATATAAAGAGCGCATATGACAACGTCACTCACCAAGCTATTTTGGACGCTCTCGAAGCTGCCGAGCTTGGCGGGCACGTTTTATGTTGGATACGTAGTTATGTATCCAACAGATCTCGCTTTATGCGGACTAAGATGGCCCAACATCTCATATCACTTCACGTGCAGTCCCACAGGACGGAGTACTAAGCCCAACTCTTCTCAATCTTACTCTTGTCGGGCTTGTCGACCTAATACCACAGTCGGCGCAACTTTCAATATATGCAGACGACATCTGTATCTGGCCATCAGGAGTTACACGCCCACAGGTTAGAACGAAGCTTTAAAAGGCGCAAGTACAGTTGCGGCCTACATCCACCTGCAAGGTGTACAGATATCAACTGAAAAGAGCTCGTTAGTAGCATTTATACGCAAGAACATGCCACCGCCCCCAGGTAAGAACGAAGCTTCAAAAGGCGGCAAGTATAGTTGCGGCCTACTTCCACCTGCAAGGTCTATAGATATCAACTGAAAAGAGTTCGTTAGTAGCAGTTACACTCAGGAACATGTCACCGTATACCGTACGCATTGATGATAAAGCAATACCCTACGAAAGCAGCCATCGCTTTCAGGGAGGGATCATCGACCAAAATCTTTAGTGAACTCCCCATATTTCATTCATGAAAAAGAGGCTGACAGCAATTGCTCAAGTACTTTCACGGCCGCTCGATGGAAGCGCACTAGGTGCGGCCTGCTACGTCGCCCGAAACCGGCGAGAGGCGCCTACTTCCAGTCGCCACCGCCGCGGCGCCACTGTTCGGGGACAGCCGCGCGCGGAGAGCTGCGCCTGGCTGCGCTTTGAGGGAGGCGTCGGCGTGGTAGAAGCCTTTTATTTTAAGGATATAAGAGCTCCGCTTCACACAATTTGGTAGCAAGAATGAGTATATACTGTCATGTCTAGTGTGACCATGTCAGCACTTAGCGCTTGCTCGGCAAGGATGTATACTGGGGTGTACCCTGAAAAACTTATAGTGACGCTGGTTCAAGGCCACTCGATTGGAGAGCTCGCATTACCGTGATGTCGCATTCGGATTCAGTTGTTCGTCACATTAAAATGTGACCTGGCTGTTAACAATTCGAAGCTGTTCAGCTGCCATGGTAGCCTAATGCATAACCATTTATTTACCTATGTCGCGAATTCCGTGTGTCATTTTCATACCATTTACTCATTCCTGCATACAGCTTTTATACACAAATTGATGTCAACCTGTTCTAAGCTGCCAGCGCTATCCAATAAAAAAATGTCCTACTATGAGCAACCTCTGAAAATGCGACATGTAACCAACCTTTCTATCTCATTATGACAAATTTTACGGTGGAAATATGAAGATGTTTATTACGTTAAATCTAGATGATAACCTGGGATCTTCTACTCAGTTGGAGACCTTAAACTTTGTACGCCAGAACGCTATCTGTCATGGCTTCCCGCATTTTGCATGACCGGACAAAGTAAGCACGCTTGATAGAGCCGGTCTGCCTCAAGGTGCTACGTATATGCGCAGAAAGTTTTTATTACTATTTTTATTGGCTGCTCGCAAACCCATACAATTTTGCTGGTTCGTAATTTTCAATGGAAGAACGCGCATCGAGTGTTGCTGTTGTGAAACTCTTAGCTGTGATTACAGGAATGTTCACGCGTCAGAGCGCAACTGCAGCCGAGATTCAGCGAGCAGCCGAGTACGCTTATTTATTGGCCACACACAAAAAAAGGAAGAAAATTATCAATCGCAGACGGAAAACCTTTCTTGAGAGAGGTTTATGCCATAGCCATAAACATCGCTCCACTGTTGAGTTGACATTTCCAGTCCAGCTCGCTATCAGTGGGGGCAGCAACTTAACGATATCTTGCATAGCGCCTTAGCATGGGCGCGATCATTGTTTTTATAGATTAGCTGCAGGTACTGTGTACAGTGTGAAAACAATGATGAAACTAAAAGTTTACACAGCTTGCTACTTCACCGGACTTCTTCAGACTTCATCATCCTGTTAACAAAGGTGCTCGTAAGCTGACAAAGCTTGATTACTTCCTTTGGGGGGTACTTCAAGCCTCCATTGTCCTTGGCTTTCATTAACCTGTAACTGGTCCAGTTGACTGAAGCGAGCTCAGCAGATAAAATTAGAGAGTCTCTTAGATGTCTCTTAAGCGTAGGACGGCGAAAGCCTACCCTTCTCCTATCATTTGCCTCTCATCGTTTGCCACAGTTCATTTCAAGTCGTCGTTTGATATATTGGTCGTTTCTCAGTCAAGGTGAGTCTGCCTGCGTAGTCATTGTAGCCCTTATCACTCATAACTAAGCAGGTTACTCATTTAGAATCAGCAGTGGCCATTACATGTCGTCATTTCACATATTGGTCATTTCGTCATTATTAACCATTAGTCATTAGCATTAGTCATTATCTCTATCAAGGCCTATTAATAACTTTTATTGATTACCTATATCACCCTCAATCATTTTCATTCTTGATCTCCCTCCTTGCACGTCCACTTTTGCGACTGGCACACCAGTGCACAGATGCGACACACAGAAAATAGGCACAGCTTCTGCACATAGATTTTCGCTCCATGAGCCTAGAACGGCTTTCGCCTTAAAAAACAAACGCATCCAGTATCAACGTTAACGTGCTTGCACACACGCACACAAAAAGTTTGCGTTTACCACGCAGCAGCGAGGCGAACGCGCCCAGAAAGGAAGCAAACCGCGCGCTCAGAGTCGGCGACCCCGGCGGCGACGTGTCCCCGAACAGTGGCGCCTCAGCAGAAATAGCGGGCGCAATTGTAAACTCCCCAAGGACGCGCTTGCCCATTGACGGCGGCGCGACGCAGCAGGCCGCACCCAGTGCGCTTCCATCGAGCGGCCGTGGTACTTTCGTTTATTGGGGGAAAGTCATGGCGAGCGTTCGCGCGGTCAATGCTCCAAACTATACCGTGCATTATTTATGGGATTTCTTCGCTACAGCTTACCTGCACTTGGAAATATCAGGGAAACCAACTCAGGAATTCTGCAGAGAATTCAAGCTCAAGATTTGTGAACCTGCCTGGGATATCCGAAATGTGCCTCTACGGCTGCTACCATTTAAATTGCACAGGAGCATCCTATATCTACCTACTCAACAGGTGACGCCACTAAGGCACATTTCCGACACATCTCCCGGGTTTTCTGTCGTCATTTGACCAGTCTTCCTATTACCAGGCCGCGTACATTGTTTATACAGAGGCCATTGATGCGCATCGCGCTATTTTGCCGTCCCACTTTAGACCCGCATCTAGACCGTCCTCTCCACTATGGAGCCTGCATAAACAAGACGTGCTTCTTTCAATACCCAGCATCAGGAAGAAGTATGAGCTATCGCTGACAGAACTAAAATAAAACACTCTTGAACACTTCCATAAGCACCACGCAAATCGTTTGCACGCTTACACCGATGGTTCAGTGAATGTCGTGAGTTCTTCAGACTCCGTGGTCATACCCTCAATTAATACAGCAATAAAAGTTAGGACAATTCACTAGACTTCTTCAACAGCTGCAGAGCTAACCACTTTTCGTGTCGCAATTAAGCATATCAATCACCAGAGTCCTCAGCGGTGGTCTAATTCACAGATTCAAAAGCAGCCCTGCAAGCTCTAAAAGCGGCTCTTCGCCCTGGAGCTCATCAACAACTCTTTGCAGACGTACTACAAATTCATCACTATGTAATTATTGGAGGACATGACATCATCTTCCAATGGTTTCCAGGACACAGCGGCATAGCGAGTAATCTCCGGGCTGACGAGGTCGCACGAAGAGCCCTCCAAGACGGCAATTTTGAGTTGATTCTATTTTCAAGGGCAGACGCAGCGGGAAGACTTCGCGCACTTGCGCGGGAGAGCATGCTCTCTTTTTGGAATTTTGGCCAGTTTGCCAACTGCCGCTTAAAACTCCTGGACCTTGACCTGAAGCTCCGGCTTCCACCTGGCCTACCTCGACGAGAAGAAACTTTGCTGTGCCGCCTGTGGGTTGGTATTCACGTATTCGTTTATGATGGATATGGCAAACAGCCCTGCATGTACAAACTGCGGGTGCGACGAGTCTATAGGCCACATTCTTTGTGAGTTCCCCATATACAGTGAGGAAGGACAGTGTCTATGCCGTGCGCTGAAGCATCTAGATTGACGCCCATTGACTGAAATTAAGCTTTTAGGACCCTGACCACGGCGATCGTCTGCGGTGAAGGCCTCCCAGGCACTGTTTCGCTTTATGAAAAGCACAGGCCTAATTGAAAGGCTGTGAATTATGTGATATGACTGTGACGTGATGTGATGTGACATGTCTGTGATGTGACTGTCCTAACTTCAACCATCACTCTCACAACTTTTATATCCACTCAACCCTTTCCCCCAGTGCAGGGTAGCAAACCGGTTATTTTTTTCGGGTAACCTCCCTGCCTTCCTCCTCTTGTTCCTCCTCCCTCCTTTATATATCTTTGTTTGCCTCGGTTTTGACAAAACAGAAAACATCTCCCTTCTAAGGGAACATGTATAATTAACCTAAAGGGACGCAATAGAAGGCCCACTTTTGATGTATTGCGTCCCTTCGGATATCTCTCAAATTAGATTTCATCTTCACTATCAGACGGACCTTTGTAGCTAGCGAAATGGCGTTACACCACGTAACAATATCTTCAGTGTTGCACAAAGAATGGTTGCGTCTCAATTTCGATACTGAGCCAAGCGCGTGTTTTGTTATGACAGGTTGTTTTAGTGGCCCCGCATAGGCGGTATGTAGGTAGAAAATCCGTCTTGCTTGCAACAAGACCGTGGTTTAAATCCCGGCTTCGTACAATTCTGCACTATATTAAAAAAAATCCGCGTGTTGGTGGAATTCGTCAAGAAATTTGTGGTTGGAGCTGTTTGTGGTTGGAATTAACGAATCATGAATATGCAAAAGGAAGAACCGGAAGTGGACATGGAAGAGCCCTAACGAATTCAATTCACTTCATACTGTGTTCTAAACACGCAATTTTGCAGTATGTAGAGGTAAGCGAAAAGGTTCGGTGCCTTGACCATAGGATGCTAAGGTCCAAAATTTACATTCGAGATGGGTACGGAAGAGATTAGTGAGGCAGAAGTCCATCAAAGATTTTGCGGTACGGGGAAAAATAGAACAATTAAGGCCCTTTCTGCAGAATAGATGTGCGTTGCTAACTGAGGAAGCAACTTTAACTTAGAAGCAATGAAAAATAATTTCAGAGATGACATTACTGAGTGCACGTTAAAAGTAGGTGGTAGAATTGTTGGAGAGGATACCTGTAAACAACCTTAGGAGAAAAAAGATTTGATTACAAACGCTGCAGTAAAAATGCATCCAACCTAACAAACCAGATAGAACTGGAAAAAATATCAAAGCTAATCAACAAACACAAGGTTGCCGACGTTAGAAAGTATGACACGGGGAGAAATGAGCTTCATTGGGAAATCCACAGCATTACCTGATAATCTTAAAATTCTGTTTTTTGTTTGAGCGAATAGTATTGACCATCAAAATAAATGAAATTTTCCTAGAATGCTTTAATAATGACTTGCGTTGAATGCTTTTTGACAGCGATTTCTAAAAACTCAAAGGCTTGACTTCAAGAGGGAAATTTCCAAATTCACATGCACCAAATAAGTTCACAATTTTTTTTTAAATTTGCAAACACTTGTTTGCCTTTAGCAGCAGCTTCCAAACCTTTGAACATGCGAATGGGGGTGCAAGACTTCAAGTATGATTTTAGAATTTCTGCAATTATTATCGCCTTCTATGCTATACAGTTGTTAAGAGGTGGTCTAAGGAGGCATGGTAAGATTAAAGAAAATATCTCTCTGCTGCGAATATAGAGATTCCGAAGAAGCGCA